>CAOGCB010657712.1:0-24313 GCA_948266635.1 Cnidoscolus chayamansa
AGCTTGACTCCGAGCACTTTCTCCATCTTCGCCAAAACGGCCTGGTTAGGAACCGCCTTCCCATTCTCATACTCCTGGACCACCTTGGGCTGCTCGTTAATCAACTTAGCAAGCTCCGTCTGGCTCATCTTCTTCTCCACCTTGCCTTACCTCCGCCGAAACATTCTCCAACGCCGCTGGCTCCGTCCCCTCGTCCAACTTCCTCGTGCTCACAACAGGAGCTGCTTTTTTGTTGGAGCCAGCATCGAACTTTTTGATAGTCTGAACCGGCAAACCTGAGCGGAAGGCTTGGGATGGCGCAGGTCCTGGGCCTTGGTTTTTGACTTGCGTAGCACCACAGGTTCCCAGTCCTGGCTGATCAATCCTGCTGATCTGCTAGGCATTTTCTTTGACGCTGAATCAGAAAAGGTCAGAGTAAATTTGTGCTCCGACTTTGATCAATTCCAGAAATGTATAGCGGATGATGATGGAGAATGAAGAACAAAGGATCCTTAGGGGTGCTTTATGTAGGAAGCTTTGGGATCTGGAAACTTCTTCCTCGCTGACATTTTGTCTGGAAGGTTCGACGGGAGATCTTCTAATGGTTTTGCTTACGTGGTGAAACTTTATTAGGCATGCTTGCTGACTCGGACTCCGAACACTACGTAATGCTGTCAAATAACCCTCCAGTGCGTGGTATGCAAGATACTATATATAAGTCCATTGCGTGGCAAGCAAGAAATTATAGCCAAGTAAGATGGAGTGGAATCAAATTTTTTTAAATTTAAATATTTTCTTCAATTTCAATTCAAATTGAAATTTTTAATTATAAATTAGAAAGAATATCAGTCAATTTAAAATTTTTATCTCTAGCAGATAAAGAAATTTTGCTTAACACAGTTGCATTGCCTTCCTATTGTTAGATTGTATAGTGTTTTCCTTAATTTTGCTTAACATAATTGCACAGGCCTTGCCTTACTATTGTATAGTGTTTTCCTTATTACACTTTGTACTGAGCTTCACCGCTTAATGAAACTTTTATAGTGGGGTTCGAAATCTGGCAATGAATGGAGTTTAAATTGGATGAGCTAATATCGAATGTGTGCTAGCAAAAATGCAGGAGGAATGGGATTCAAAAATTTACATTGTCATAACTCGACGATGCTCGCAAAATAAGGATGACACTTTATCTCTTCACCACATTCCATGGCAACTAGAATGGTCAAGGCGAAATACTATTCAAACTGTGATTTTATTGACTCTGAGTTAGGAACTAACCCAAGTTTTATTTGGCGTAGCATCATAAATACTCAATATTTGCTAAAGAAAATGTTTCGTTGGAAGATTGGAAGTAGAACAAATATTAAATTTTTTGGTGATCCTTGGCTCCTTACGTCTTATTTGTTTCGCAAATATTTGATACCACAAGGTGTAGATCTTTCACTTAAAGTGGTAGATTGTATTATCCCAATTTCCAAACTTGGAATGTGGATGTTCTGAAATAATTACTCCCCGCCAATACTGTGACTAGTGTTTGTAGTGTTGTTTTATCCACTTCAGCCCATGAGGATAGATTGATCTGGCACTATTTCAATAAGGTGAAGGATTTTATGTGGAGAGTAGGTCGTATTGTACTTCATACTCGATGTGCTCTTGCTCATAAGGGAGTGGTTGCCGATATGTCCTGTCCTCGGTGTGGTGCTCCTGAGGATGTCTCTCACGTGTTACTTCATTGCCCTTTTGCGATGAGCTGTTGGGTACAGTTTGGCATTCCTATGATAGTTTAAGAGATCAGACTATTTTCAATTTACTATCTTCAATGAACGAAGCGGATAAAAAAGGTCCCATTGCCATGCTAGCTTAGAGTTTGTGGACTCATATAAATGATATGATTTGGAGAAATAAAACGGGGTTTCCACCGATTGTTGTGGATCATGCTTCCTTATGCCTACGGGAATGGAAACATGCTAGAATAGCCTCTCTATCTAACGTGTAATCCAATTATTCTATCTCAGATAATCAACGATGGGAACCCCTGAATCCAGATTAATTAAAATGCGACATTGATGGAGTAATATTCAGGCACGACCGCAAATATGGATTTAGAATAGTCTTGCAGAATCATTACAATGTAGTTTTAGCGTGTTGTTTTAACGTGTTTGAAGGGCTTGTGGAAGTTTGGATTGCTGAAGCTGTAGGGTTGAGGGAGAAGAGCTTGGTATGGCTTGTGAGGAATGGCCACACAAACATATTGATATTGAGATTGATAATAAAGAGGTGTTTCATGCCGTATCTTCGAATGCAAAGGATCTTTCAAAGTCTTAAGGAATTATTCAGAATTGTTGCACTTTTTTATTTTTGATTGATTGTCGAGTGCAATGAATGAGTAAACAAGCAAATAGGGTAACTCATTGCAATGTTAGTTTCGTTTCTTGGAGTCAAACTCCTTTTTTTCTTTCGATGTTCTTGCTTTCGATATTATAAAGACATAAATTTAAAATTAAATTAATTTTATTTTCTTAAAAAAAATCAATCAATTTAAAATTAAATTTTATTTATTTATTAAAATAAATTAAATTTTCATCAAATAAAATTTCTAATAATTTAAAAAATTCATTTTATTTATAATATTAATTAAAAAAATATTATTTAAAAAAATTAATAATTTTAATTAAATAAAAATATTAAAAATAAAATTAATTTTAGTTATTTATAAAATAAATAGAATTAAATTAAATTAAATTTAAATTAAATCAAATCAAATATTTTTTAAATTCCTATGACTATGTGTATTTATTAAAATTTATATTATTATACATTCATTTTAAATTATTTAATTAAAATATTTTTATATTTTTTTAACATAAATGTTTAATATTCATATTGAATCTATTTATTATTATTTAATCAATATTTTTATTATAATTAATATTTATTAACCCCGTAAACTAAAAGAGTGTTTTGATGATTACAAAATTTAAGGAACTTGTGCATTATTCATAAATAAAGCTTGAAAATAAGAGGAATAAAGAGTATGGATGATCAATATGATATATCAAAGTCCTTGAAGAAATAAAGTAAGAACATTATGATTAATGTATAGAGATGAGAAAAGTTGTGAGTTGTCATTCAACAAAAAATTTAAGTTTTCATAAAACTAGAAACCACTGAGTTGAAAATAGAATATAGTCTTTTACAAATACAAAGTTCTAATTTCATGTTTTAGAAGTTCTACTTCTATGATTCCAGGTTCTAAAATCAACTTAGAAGGATTTTCATTATACGACAAAATAACGGATATCTGCTTTTCATAACTCATTTTTCACCTGTCGAAATGATCTCAAACAGCTAGTTTTTTGCAAGACTCTATATAAATAAAAATCTATCTCATTTATTATTAAGAATAGTATTTTTACAATTAAGAGAAAAAATATTGAAAGTAAAAAGATTTAAGCATTTATTCTTGAGCAGTTAATATTTACTGAGCTTTGATTGACAAATTCAACTCTTATTTATATTCTTAACTTGTGCTGTAAAAGAAAAAATAAGAGTTAATTTATTCATATACCAAAACCTACTTTAAGGTTGTATATAAACTTGGGATAACTTGTTTATTGAGTATTGAAAGATAAACACTGTAGGAGGTTACAAGATAGCCTAGAAATATTGTGAGAGGTTATAAGAGAGTCTTGAAAACTTATAAGAGGTTGCAAGATAGCTTTGAAATATTGTGAGAGGTGGCAAATATCTTGTAAACTTGTGGAAATTGTAAAGAAGATTGTTTCTTGTCTGTTAAAAAAAATCATAGTGAATGAATTTATCAAAGAAAATATTTGGGAGAGTGGATATAAGCAAAGAAGCTGAACCACTATAAATCACTCGGGTTCTATTTCTCTCACTCATATCTATTAATTATTTATATGCCTTATTCATATGTGTTTATGTCTATTCAATCATATTAAATATTGTGTTATCATTTATATACATTGTGTACAAACAGATAGTTTAAATATATTTTATCAGTTATAATAGTTTTGTAAAATTACTGACAATCTAATTCTTAATTTTTAGAAGTTCTAATTTATTCACTGTAATAAATTCAAATAGTGTTTCACTAGAAATTTAAAAGGAAGTTCAAAAATCTGAAAAGGTCTAATTTACCCATCTCTTGGACTCCAATATTTAATTTTATAATTTTTTAAATATTTATATTATTTAATATTTTTATTAAAATTAAAATAACTTAACTAATAATTTATTTAATAAAATAATTTATTTCGTTCTTACCTTTTATTATTATTATTATTATTATTATTTTGGCCAAAACTATATTAGCTCTCAATCAACGGCCGTGTAGGGAAAAGCGGCGCGCCACCAAGGCCAAAAATTTGGCGCCAATATTTCACTAATTTTAATTTTCTTTTTTCCATATACCTAAATCGTACCCTGTATCTCTCTATCTCTCTCCCGTGGAATTAGAAAATGCAGCGGCAGAAATCGATACTCTCGTTCTTCCAAAAACCCTCGCCGGCGAATCATAACTCCGGCAATGGTGACAGTCTCGACAGCAGGAAACCTCTTTTTATGGCAAAGCAACAGAAAGAAGAGGTCATCTCTTCGACTGAACATGAGATTCGTAGTCATGGTTCACTGAACTCGTTTCTCGAAATTAGGGGAACCGATACTCCACCAGAGAAGATGCCACGTCAGATTCTCCCAGGGACCTTCAAGCCGAATGACAATAGCGGTGGTTCTTCACTTTTCTCCAGCATTATGCATAAGTTCGTGAAGGTTGATGACAAAGAAAAGCCTCTTCAGAGGTATCTTCCGTTATATCCCAATGATTTTTTAATATATGTTATATATATGTTTTTTTCCAGTTAAATGGACGTGAGTTTGAGAAATTAGGAAAATTTTGCTTTATTCGTTATCATACTAACTCCACTATTTTATATTTAAAGCACTTATCAGAAGATGCTGTTGAGTTGGTGAGTCGACCATTTATAAATTATGGTGACTGACTACAGAAAAAAAGTTTGCTCATGGGGTTTTTCTTATTCAAAATCATGTGCCTGATTTTGAAATAATGAATGTTTAAGAATTTACAACTATAGATTGCCTGTGCCAAGTTTCAGGGCTCCAGTATTAAAACCTGTCAACCTTCCTTCGGATCTCCGCCTTTTTTTTAATGCATTTGCCTGCGACTGTTTATCTATCTCCAGACCTCACAACCCTAGAAACAATTAAATTACGGCTTAGCTCATTGGTTACTGTGAGTGATTATTAATCTGGTAAATTAGTTTCTAGCCACTGCTTCCCTCATAAAATTTTGCATTCGAATTTTATTGAACTCCCAAATTTTGAAGGCAATAATTGTTATCGGTCAATAATATGTGATGTTACCTTGTATTCAGTGTGTGTGTGTATAGGTAAAAGTTGGCAAGCATATGTGCCTGTACACAACTGATGTATTTATATGTTACTAGCTTTGCTTTCTGTAATAGCCTACTTGATTGCTTGGCATTTATCTATAGTCAATGGTTATGTTATGGGAATGGATCCATGTTAATTGTACTTCCATTGGTATTTGTTTGTTTCTGGACTTCTGGTAGATTTGCTGATCCAGAAGGGCTCTCCAAACAAGGAGCAACTCCTCAACAACCTGAAAAGGACAATGCTTTCCGCTTGAATGGGGCAGTTGATCACGAAGGTGTCTTACTTGTCACAAGCAATGGTGATGTTCCTGGGCCAGAGACACCAGGTGTGCAACCTCTTGTTCCTCGTTTGAAGCGAATTCAAGAGGATGGTTCTAAGTTTGACTGGAAGAATGATTGTTCCTTGTTAAATGCTGGCAAGAGAGTGAAACTTCTTCTTGATTCGACAACCCCAAGCAAGAAGCATGATGGAATATCTGATTCAACTACCAAATTTGAGTGGCTTGATCCTCTGCAAATTAGGGATGCTAGTGGGAGAAGGTCTACTGATCCTCTGTATGACAGAAAGACACTATATATACCACCTGATGCTTTAAAGAAAATGTCAGCATCTCAAAAACAATACTGGAATGTCAAATCTCAGTACATGGATGTTGTCCTTTTCTTTAAAGTGGTTAGTTAATACTGGTTCCAACGTTGAAGTTTTTTAAATGCTGTTTCAATTTGTTAATTACATTAGACTTTACAGCATAGTATGGCTGCTATTTATCATTTTTTTAAATATTATATTTATTGCCTTTAGGAAGTTTTAAGGTCAGGTCTCTGGTATAAATTATACATAATTTCATATGTATTAAAGCAAAACAATCCGAAATAGGAAAAAAATATCTATTGCTACTACGGAGGCTAACATCATAGGGTTTATGTTGGTTTGTCATGTATTAGTTGATCCTAATTTAAGTTTTAGTCAATGATACCCTCGGTTCATTGAGAAGGATGAAGCTTTATATTTCCCTTTTAACTTTGCATCTCTGGGTTTCAGAATTTTACTTATGTCTTGCAATGACTTACTATCAACTGTAGGGAAAGTTCTATGAGCTTTATGAACTGGATGCTGAAATTGGGCATAAGGAGCTGGATTGGAAAATGACATTAAGTGGTGTGGGGAAGTGTCGGCAGGTGATTTCTTATTTCTGGACGAAAATTTATTTTCTATAACCCTTTTTTTTTCCCCTTCCATCTATACTGTTAGAATACCAAGCCAAACAGAATTAGAAGTTTAAAATAAAAATTGTAGACTAATTAGGGGTTCATGTAGGATTTGGATTAAGGTGTATGTGTGCCTATACACAGGCTTATATTTTGCAGGATATATGATGGATGGAGGTGCACCAAACTTTTGTTGTGATGTGAGTGATTTTTGAGATAGAAGAAAATAATTATTGGTTGTAACTATTTTTTCTTTGTTAGTAGATTTATTGTGGAGTAGGTTTATGCTGAATCACTTTCTTTAATTTGTAGGCGAGCTTTGCACACCATATACTATATTTTTATGTGCAATAATTTCTTCCTTTGTGATCAGGTTGGTATATCTGAAAGTGGGATTGATGATGCTGTTGAAAAGCTGGTTGCTCGTGGGTAGGAATGATAACCTTTTAGCTTAAACATAAACTGTCTTTTCTGTCCTTTTCTATCTCCACGTGCTTTAACTTTTCTGTCAATAGGAACAACTTATTGTGCCTACATGATGTTTTTAAAATTGTTCCACACGTCTTAAAAAAGCAATAATCCAGTTGAAAGCCTTTTTGGAAGGATGAAGCTAAGAGTAAGCATGTGGTTGATTGGCTCTGTTGCTTGGCAAATTTTTTTGTTCGTAATGTGAGGAAAGTTGCAAGAAAGAAACATGAAAGAGAATATACAACTTGCTCTTATATCTATTGGCCCTAAGTTGAAAAAGAGGCTGACAGGATTCATTTTCCCAATTCTTAGTAGTTGGATGAGACTTATTTGTTTACATGTTTATCAGTCTAATTTCCTGGTTTAAACCAATTTCAATTCACTTCACATTTTGTTTCTATTTCCTTTATGAAGATATAAAGTCGGACGAATAGAGCAGCTGGAAACATCTGATCAAGCAAAAGCCAGGGGTGCGAATTCTGTAAGTTTCTCATAATGCTTTAGAAAAGAAAAATCTTATATATTTATTTATTTATTTATTTTCCCTTTTATTTGTCTCTTAGTTATTGACAGCAAATATATCTTTTGTGCTTGTGTTCTTAAATACAATGTTATTCTGTATCACATATAGTTGGATAGGAACACTCCACTCTCAAGGACTGAGCACTAAAAAAGCAAAATATGGAGGAAAAGAAAAATGTAGAAAATGATAACTGCATACAATTCTGTGTTTTCTACTTTATCACCATGATAAGTGTATGCTAAGGGTTTCATCTGGATTTCTCATTCATGATCTTCAGTTGTCTTCAAGGCTGAAAATTGCTATGTGATAGTTGGAAATATAATCAGACTTTTTGTTCTTTATTTAACTTTTCTGTTAAAGTTTAATGTTTAATTTCGTTTTCAATACAGTATGCACATGATAACTTGAGCCTTTTTGCTGCAATATGTAAGTTGTAGGCTGTGACATAACATGCTATTATTTGTTGATTTTTCTTGGTGTTCCTTGTCTCAATTTAATTACCAAATTGTTCTTTCTTGTTGTTTTTCTATTTAATATTCATTGTTTATGTTGTCATTCTTTACTGTGTCATTTCTTTACTGGTTTAACTGCCTGGCAACTATTCTTCTTCTTCTTATTATTATTATCAGTATCTTTGGCAAACAAGCAACTGTTAACATTTGGTTTCAGGTGATTCCAAGAAAATTAGTTCAAGTTGTGACACCATCTACTGCAACAGGTGGTAATATTGGGCCTGATTCAGTTCATCTTCTTGCTATAAAAGAGGTCTGTAAGGTTTCATTTTAATTAAATTTGAAACTCTAGTGCACTATATTGTTTCTTGTAGTGAATTCAACCATGCAGTTGTGTGAAAGATACTTTTCTTACAGTTTTCTGCAAAGCACATCATCATCTTCCTCTTCTCATGGCTCTTAAGTTCTCACATGTTGCTCATCTTCAAATTCAAAGTATTCGTTAGACTTCTATCATTGCAGATTTATTGTCTCACATTATCATTCAGCTTTAGAAGAGTGTTTTTTTTTTGCGAAACACTTCTTTCTTGTCATTTGTTCCTTGACATTAGGCATTAGCTACCAAGGGTAGCTCCTGATATATGATGAAATGGTTTTTCTTCTGATCATCATCTTTAGAGTTTTGTTACATTTCTTTGCTATTTTATGTGACTATGAGATAGTAATTGACTTTACTGTTTACTCCCAGGTATTTTCAAACTTTTCCTCTTAATGTGCAGATTTTATTCTGTTTATTGTCTTATTTGCTCAATTTTTGTCAAGCTATCTAATCTACTTTCCCCCTTTGAATATTGTCTTCAGGGAAGTTATGGGCTAGATGATGGGACAACTGTTTATGGATTTGCTTTCGTTGATTGTGCTACTCTACGATTTTGGGTTGGTTCTGTAAATGATGATACTTCGTCTGCTGCTTTGGGGGCATTATTAATGCAGGTATGCCTTTTAATTTTCTTGCTTATGCGAAAGTCTGGCTCTGGCTTTATTCTGTAATATTAAAAAAATCTCATTGGAATTCGGTTGTAGGTGTCACCCAGGGAAGTTATATATGAAAGCAGAGGTAAACATATATGTTCTTTTTTTTTTTCTTTTATATATTTTACAATTTTCAGTGTGTTTCAAGCTTCTGGATTTCTATGTACAGGGATGTCCAAAGAAGCTCAGAAAGCACTCAAAAAATATTCATTAACTGGTAAGTTTAGAAAAACTACTTAAATGCCTGAGTATATGTTTATGGATGAAATAAGGAATTTTGCAGTATACAAGTGCCCAAGACAAATTTTAAGTGCATATGCATTACACACACACCTCCTCAATTTCATTTATTCAATGAGGTGTATTTCTTATTTTTTACTTGTCAATCAAAATTAATGACTCTGGAGCTTGCATTGAAGGAAGAACATATTTGTTTATCATACTTAGGGTGCAGGACCAAGATTTCATCTTCCTTCTTAGCATTCACATATATATATATGAGAAAATCATGCCAAAAAAAGGTGTAATACAAATGCAAGGTGCTCCTTTGGTTGTCTAAAATTGGCAAAAGCTATCTTTTTATGCAACTCTGGGCTTTTGTACTGGATAATATTTGAAATTGCATTAAGCACTTAATTTTCATGCTTACCAAGTTGGTATCATCATTTGCCTTCATCTGCCGCTGTTGGAATCCAACTGAGTAAAAATTAGAGTAACCTGTGTAGTCTGTGTCACCTGTAACATGTTATTACACCTAGTAACTACGTGATGTCTTCATGTGCTCCCTTGTGAATGTACTTTCTTTTGCTTCAATAATCGAATTGATATTTTTTTCCCTTCAGGTTCAACAACACTGCAGTTGACACCACTTCCACCCACCAGTGGTTTTCAGGATGCTTCTGAAGTTAGAAATTTGATTCAGTCCAAGGGTTACCTTAGAGGGTCTTCTGGCCCATGGAGTAGTGCACTTGACAGTGTAATGAACCATGGTATAGCTCTATGTGCTCTTGGTGGACTTATTGATCATCTGTCCAGGTTGATGGTGAGCTTGACTGTGGTCTTCTTGCATCTTTTCTTCCCTTTCCTCAGTTCTCCCTTCTGTAGTCTTTGAGATGGCCTAAACATGTGTTATTTATGATGATTGTGGTGTCGGTTCTAAACAGTTAGATGATATTTTGCGAAATGGAGATATTTTTCCCTACCAAGTTTATAGAGGTTGCCTCAGAATGGATGGACAAACGTTGGTTAATCTTGAAATTTTCAATAATAATGCTAATGGTGGTGTATCAGGCAAGTATTCTTACCTGTTTGTCTCCATTACAATACGGGAACTCAATCACCCATATATCTTTAGCTCTTACTTAAGGCTTTTAATTAAATTTCAAATACTTTGCATCAATTTTCAGGTACACTGTTTAACTATCTTGATAACTGTGTGACATCATCTGGTAAGAGGCTTTTAAGGAAGTGGATCTGCCATCCACTGAAATGTGTTGAAGGCATTAATAATAGGCTTAATGTAGTCGAGGATCTAATGGCACATTCAGAAATTATGTCAATTATTGCACAATATCTACGGAAGCTTCCAGATATAGAAAGGATGCTTGGGCGAGTCAAGGCTAGCTTTCAGGCATCAGCTTCTCTTACACTGCCCTTAATTGGGAAAAAACTGTTGAAACAGCGAGTAAGTTACCTTCATCAGATCAAGTCTTCTCATGTTGACTGTGTTTTCAGAGGATGTGTCAAATGTTACTGTTACTCTATTTTTTAAAAAAAAAACCATGCATTTTGTTAGTTCAATAAATTTTCACTCTTCTTTTCATTAAAAAGTGTTAAGATTATCTTTCTGCCTTGGAACATGACAATTAACTAGGTCCTGTGAAATTGTTTCATGAAAGTTTGTGTTTATGTATTAGTGCATTGCCATTTACTTGAAAATTATATTACTATATGATATCAAAAGTCAAAAAGTGCATTTCATAAGTTATCACTCATGAGAATTTCAGATTGTACCACATGCTTGCTTTCATTCTCTTCTAGTAGGCGCGTAAAGAGCCCTTACTATCGTGATCTAAATAGTCTGATTGAAGATATAGAAGTGAGTCTGGATTGTATTATGTTTCTATTTTTTTTCTATTGTAATTAGACATTTTCTATTAGAAAAATTGAAAAGTGATTCTTCTATTTAGATTACAAATTCAAAATTTATTAACATTTTTCGTATTGGACAGGTGAAAGTATTCGGGTCTTTGGTGAAAGGACTTCGGATTGGAATGGATTTATTATTGCTCTTACAGGAGGAAGGCAAAATAATCTCATTATTATCAAAAATTTTTACTCTTCCACAGCTAAGTGGAAGTGCTGGGCTTGGCAAATTCCTTGCTCAATTTGAAGCAGCCGTAGATAGCGAGTTCCCTAATTATCAGGTCTGGTCCTTTTTGCTCCCCACCCAACAAAACTGCTTTGCTTTTTTTTTTTTTTTAATACCTGTTACTGAAATACATGCATTGTTCTTTAACAGTTGTCATAAGTGTTATGTCCTGTGTTCATAGGCTCTTACCAGTCTGTCATAATTCCCTTGATTCACATTAGAAAGTTAGTTGATTCTTGAAACTTCATGAAAAGGGAATAGGCCTCCATTTATGACCCCCAAGCAAAAATAACTAGGAATAAATGTTAAGTAAAGCTGGCAATGATGTGAAGTCTGAGCTATATATTTTTTTATTTATTGTGGCATGGTAATGCTGCTTTCTTTTAGCAAAGTGGAAAGTTTCTTTCCAGTGGCATCTTCCATTATTTTTAAGATAGCTTTGCTAGAGATTTAGGCAAATAACACCATTTCTCACTTAATGTTATTTTGATTATAATTTGTTTGGAACTGTCTATCTTTTCAAAATGATTTCTATCTCTCTTTCATCAATGGACTTCTTCATATTGTTAAAACAATATTTTCTATTGAATTTTGAAGACTAAACTTATGAAACTTCTTCATTAGGGATGATACTGCTTTTACTTCCTTTTCTACCTGCTTCTGTCATATTACTGACATGATGTTTGATACCAGAACCATGATGTAACAGAGTCAGAGGCTGAGACACTGTCTGTGCTGTTTGAATTATTTATTGAGAAAGCTACACAGTGGTCTGAAATGATCCATGCTATCAATTGTATTGATGTACTAAGATCTTTTGCAATCACTGCAAGCATGTCATCTGGATCTATGTCCAGGCCTGTTATTCTGCCCGACTCTAAAACTGCTGTCCTCACCCAAGAAACTAGAGGACCTGCACTTAAAATTAAAGGTCTGTGGCATCCATTTGCTCTTGGAGAGAATGGAGGACTTCCTGTCCCAAATGATTTGCACCTTGGTGAGGATTCAGATGGCTATCATCCTCGCACTTTACTGCTGACTGGACCAAACATGGGTGGAAAATCAACCCTTTTGCGTGCTACATGTCTGGCTGTTATACTAGCTCAGGTTTGTGTTTCTATTTAGAGCTTAGATTTAGACATAGTAGAAAATACTTAAATTCAATAAGCCTTGGATCATTTGAATGTTTCTTCATCATTTGTTATCCCTACTGTTTTTATTCTGCATCTGCAGCTTGGCTGTTTTGTGCCCAGTCAGAAGTGTGTTCTCTCTGTTGTTGATGTCATCTTCACACGGCTTGGTTCCACTGATCGAATTATGACAGGAGAAAGTAAGTTCTAGAAAAATTAGCCGTTACCTGGTCTCACTAGATGCCCACTTCTCTTTTGGTAATCCATGTTTTTCTTTGCAAATTTGGTGTTTGGGTTCCTTTTTTTAGAATATTCTATCATGTTAGCATTTATTTTTTAGAGCTCACTAGTACAGGATGCATAGTGAATTGTCACCCTTATGTTTTTTGTAATTTGCTTTTCTTTTAGTGACCCTAACTTGATTTTGCAGCAAAGTTTTTTTTCTTGGTTTTACTGTTTATCACGTGTGTCCATTTGATTTTATCAGCTTAATTCCTTTATTGCATATAATGATGAGCAAATGGTTAAATTATAGTCAGTAAAAGCGCACCTCATGCACCTCAAGCTCCAGGCTTATGGGGCTACAGGTGATATTTACCAGGCAAACGCCTTATGTGCTTAGGCATGTGCCTTGTCCTAGGCACCAGCTCAAGGAAGGCACACCTTCTTTATATGCACCAGACCTTCACCAGCAATTCCATTAACAAAAAAACACTACCACTTGACTCGATTTGGTGATCTACTAGACTTTGATATTTGATGCAGTTTTTGAAATGGTTATTACTATCGATTAACTAGTCACTAAAATCTCATGAAACCACCACATTTAGGATCACAAACCTCCTAGCTTTCTACTTTCAACACTCATAGTCATTGTTTTAAATAATGGCCGTTACATTACTGTAACAGGATTTTGAGGGACCACTACCCTTTATTATTTACTGGCTCCCAAATAATGCAGCCAAAACGACCATAATGGTAACAGTCGTTACTGTCTGTTAGCAACTGTAACAACTTTACCCATAATTCAATTCGCCTTGTTTACATGCCAAATAGAAACAAAAGGCCTCATTTTGCTCCTAGATGCACTAGATCTGCATTTTCTCCACAATCTCCCAATTTTCACTAAAAAACAACTCATTCTTCCTGCATAATTCTCTCTTGATGCTAAATTCATCATAAAAACTAACTCTATCATGGTTCTTGACTTCTTTCTTCTGAAAAGTGAGTTTGTTTTGCTTTTTTTTTCCCTTCTTTTGTTATTATTTGCTGTTTTTTAGCTTTTTTTTTCTTTGTATATTGGTCCATCAAAGTTCATATCAATGGTAGTTTTGAGTTAAAATTACACTTCAAAATATTACTGTGTCTAATTTGTAAGATTATATGGTTTTTTCTTATTTTGAACTACTTTTTATAAATTAGTTTATTAAAACACTATTAATTTTAAAATAACTTCATAATTAATTATTATTTGGAATTGAATGTTTATGAATGATATCTTTATAGCTTATTAAAACATATGAATGATATTTGGTATTGGTACTTTTTCTAAAGGATTAGATGTTTATGAATGCTATGCTTATAGTCTTTACTTGATGTATTTATACCTATTATAGGGTTTTGTATATCATTCTTTCTTATATCTATCAATATCTATTCTTTTTCATGAACTTGTAAATTTTTTCAAAAAATTTGCATAGCACTAGACCGTTACTATTATGTTACGGCCATTATAGACCTGTCTCCATTACCTGAGATTGCAGCCGCGAAACAATGCTCATGGTCCTTTTAATCACTTCTCTTCTATGTTGTTTTTAATATTCTTTTATTATCTTTCTCATCTGTACGTTTTTTGGACTCCTCTATTCTAGTTTATCTGAATTTATCCTTTTTAAATATTATTGACATTGCTATAGTAGTTCTTTATTTCAATGTTATTGTTATTTTACTTATTTTAGGTAATTTGATCCCTAGTTCTAGGCTATCTAGCATGCTATGTTAGGTAATTTATTTCTAAAGAAACATGTTAATTTGGTTCTCCATTTCTAGCCTATCTAAACTTTTTATTTTCTCATTTTTCAACACTAACAATGTTGTTTGGATTTTTTGTAATTATAGAAAATTAAAACTTCGGTTTAGATGTCTGAAGTTTGGGTTTATTTTATCTTCTAATAATTTCTTCAAGAAAAGATACTAATGATAAAGCTTATATTTATTTTATATTTTTATGTACTTATTAATGTTGTATAGATTGGCAATTTTGACAAGTTTGGTTAAATAGTTCTAAATATGTTATATTATTTATATTTATTTTATTAAATGCTTTTTTTTGAGACATGTCTCGTTTTGGCTTGCACCTGTGCCTTGCTCTTAGGTCCATTTACTCCTTTGCTACATAATGTGCATTGAGCCTTTAATGACTATGGTTGAATGCTATTTCAATTAAGCTTCTGGCTTGCTTCGACTTGTGATGTTATAGGATAGGAGTTGGTGGTATACATTGTGCTTATGGTTGTACTGGTGATTGCAGTTAGGTGTATTTGATCTTCTCCACTCATAAATGAGTATGAATATGATCATGCATCTTGGCTTTCCAATTTTCTAATTGGATTAGACATGTTTACTTTTGCAGGTACATTTTTCATTGAATGCACAGAAACAGCTTCTGTTCTTCAAAATGCCACGCAAGATTCTCTTGTTCTTCTTGATGAACTGGGTCGAGGAACAAGCACTTTTGATGGATATGCCATCGCATATGCAGTGAGATTTCTTTTTTTGTTACTCGTCTATTGTCGTATCACATGTAGAATCAGCATTGCATCTATTGTCCTTCGCTTGCCTTTTTAACTTTCTTGTCATGTCATACTTTTTAGGTTTCCTGGTTTACAAAGTTTGTACATGAAATGCACCCATAATTTATGTGTTTTACAGTGCGAGGCAATATTTGCATATAGATTTGATCATTCATTCATTTTTTCAGCCGTAGTAAGTACTGGTGATCATCATATTCTCTCAGTTGACGACAAGTTAATCATCAATTTCAGATTTCACTGCGTTCTGTTGTGTTAAAAGTCATAATGCTAGCATGCTTTGACAATTACAATTGCTCTAGCATCATCCACACGCATCAGTAGCTTTTTGGCCAGCACATAGGCACATTGAGTTAATTGCTCTTGTATCCTATATATTATTAGCAAGCTCTATATACAAGTCGTGAATAATGCAATAAAATGAAGAATACAAAATTTGGAAGTGTTTTGACAGTTTGGATATTATACAAATAAATCCACCATTGAAATAAAAAGAAATATTGCAATCACTGATCACAGTTACCCTTTTAAACTAGTCCATATTGTGGCACTTTCACACACTGAAGCTTCGAGAAGCTTGACCTAAACTACACACACCTGTCTCAAAGCTTAGGTGCAGTCACCTTCAAACGCTTGCTCTCACTTGCTCCACTTGAACATGACCATTCTTCCTCTGAGACATGCCAATGTGCCTTTATATAGCCATAAAATACTGGTCTCCTAGCTTGAGTGAATGGTCCCTAAAGGTACAAATTGTGGCACATTGATGCATTTTGCATAATTCTAGAAAGCTTCCAGTTCATACATCTTATAGAAACTTTTTTAAGAATTTCCTTTGCATTTCCATTTCTTCATAATATTATTTTATTTCATCTTAAGTATGGCCCAGATAATAACAGTAGAATTGGATTTCAAAACAACTTTATCTGCTTCTTTTCATCACAGTAGATTGCTTGATTTTATTAGCAATTAAATGGGTCACCAAATATTTGACAGGTGTTCCGTCATCTCGTTGAGAAGGTAAATTGCCGTTTGCTTTTTGCAACCCACTATCATCCGCTCACAAAGGAGTTTGCATCTCATCCACATGTTACACTGCAACATATGGCCTGTGCTTTTAGGTCAAAATCTGAAAGCTATTCCAAAGGTGACCAGGATCTGGTTTTTCTATATCGGCTTGCCTCTGGAGCATGCCCTGAGAGTTATGGATTACAAGTGGCTATCATGGCTGGAATCCCTGAAATGGTGGTGGAAGCTGCTTCACAGGCTGGACATGTAATGAAAAAGACAATTGGAGAAAGTTTCAAGTCAAGTGAAAAGAGATCAGAATTCTCCACTCTCCATGAAGATTGGTTGAAGACTTTATTAAGTGTCTCACAAAGCGGAAAATGTAATTTTGACAATGATGATGTTAATGACACGTTGTTTTGCTTGTGGCATGAACTAAGGAGCTCATACCAATCGTGTAAATGAAAAAGTTTTATGTACATATTGCCTCAGAATCGATAATTTGCGAGAAGGGGTCAGCTTGCTCTGAATTTGTTGATTAGAAGTCTAGCAAAATGAACTGAAGTAACTTGTTTTTGTACTACTAGCTCTTTCTTTTCAGTTTCTGAAATAGTTTTTGGCAAGTGGACCAATACGAACGGTAAATTGAATTAGAATGGGACCCAATTCAAAATTTATTTTTATATTTTTCCATACAAAATTTATATTATTTTTTTTACTATTGAACCTTAAATTGAAACTGTTTTGAATAGGAATCAGTTTGAACGGTAAAGCCCGCCAAACTAGTGGTTCTGGCACAAAATCAAAGGAAACTGAACACGGCGCCAAGACTTCAGGAAGAGGTAAACTACGCAATGTCTATATATTATGTATTACATGATATAAAATTACTAACAAAAAAAATCATATAAATAGTAAAATGTTTTATAGTTTATTAAGAAATTGAAATCAGTAAAATCAGGAGACAAATGTTAGAAATGTTCAATTATTCATCCTTAACCACAAAAATTTATTAAAATAAATTAAAGAAAAATCAAAATTAACCTCTTGTTTAGCACATAATACGGCTTCTTTTTCTTTCATCTTTCCCACTCTCTCTCTCTCAAGTTTCTTATCAGCTTTTCCTCTTATAAATATTCTTTCAATTATATTATTCAGCCATTTCTTGAAAGGATCAGTCTTGTTGTAAATCTTATGCTCGGATTTTTAACACATATATATTCGAAAATTAACCACCATAAACTTCCAGAAGCTCCTGCTTAACTTCCACTACTAACATTTCCTTGTTTCTTCTTATTCAAATTTGTCCTGATAAAAAAAAAAAAAGAAAAAAGAAAGAAATGGAGAAAATATCAGAAGACGAGGAAGAATACAGGTCGAGCTCCTCTTGGAAAGAGAAAAAGAGAAGAAAAGAGGTAAGCCTTTCTTGCATGTTAAATACTGAACTCAGTGCTGTTCTTGCCGTGATTCGACGGCCACAAGATTCCTCAGGTTCCATGCTTCCTCATGAAGATAGCTTCGACATTAGCATTCTCCATTCCTTAAAATCTCTTCGAGCTCTCATCTTCAACCCTCAGCAAGAATGGAGGACTATAGATCCTTCAGTTTATATCTCCCCTTTTCTTGATGTGATACAAAGTGATGACGTCCCTGCCATGGCTACGAACATTGCTCTTTCATCCATTTCAAAGATTCTCAAGCTCCATATCTTCGATGAAAAGACCCCTGGAGCCAAAGATGCCATTAATTCCATTGTGATAGGGATTACAAGTTGTCGCCTGGAAAGAACAGATACTGTCACCGAAGACGCAATCATGATGAGAATTCTTCAGGCTTTAACATCTACCATCAAACACAAGGCTTCAATCTTGCTCACAGATCAAGCTATTTGTACTATTGTTAATACGTGTTTCCAAGTTGTTCAACAGTCCACAAATAGAGCTGATTTGCTTCAACGTGGTGCAAGGTATGCGATGCGGGAAATGGTAGAGATAATATTTGCGAGGTTGCAAGATGTAGAGGTGAGACATGGGGAGGATTCTGAGTCTGATACCGAGGATATTGACTTTGACAGCACTATGGATTCAGGATATGGAATTCGCTGTGTGATTGATATTTTTCACTTCTTGTGTTCTTTGCTTAATGTGGTGGAACTTGTAGAGATCGATGGGGTCTCATCTCATGCAGTTGATGAGAACGTTCAGATTTTTGGATTGATTTTGATAAATTCTGCAATAGAGTTGAGTGGAGATGCCATTGGGAGGCATCCAAAGCTTTTGAGGATGATCCAAGATGACTTGTTTCATCATTTGATTCATTATGGAATGTCTTCTAGCCCGCTCATGCTGTCTATGATTTGCAGTACTGTTTTAAATGTGTATCACTCTCTTCGCAGGTTAATCAAGATTTGAATTTGCTGAAGTTTATGTTTCACTTTTTTGAAATCTGCAAATTACAGTTGTGTGTGCGTTCTTGTGCAGGTTCATTCGAGTTCAATTAGAAGCGTTTTTCGTGTTTGTATTGTTGAAAGCTGCAGCCACAGTGAGTTCATATCAGCTCCAAGAAGTTGCACTTGAAGCAATTATAAATTTTTGTAGACAACCAAGTTTCATAGTGGAAATGTATGTGAACTATGACTGTGATCCCATTTGTGGAAATATATTTGAGGAAATTGGGAAATTGCTTTGCAGGCTCTCCTTTCCAGGGTCTAGCCCTTTGAGCTGTATGCAAGTTCAAGCTTTTGAAGGGTTGCTAATCATAATTCACAACATTGCAGATAATGTCGACAAAGAAGACGATCCAAGCCCTTCTGGACCATACCCTGTTGAAATTACTGAGTATAAACCATTCTGGGAAGAGCAGCTTAAAGAAGATTTAGATATGTGGGTGGAATATTTAAGATTCAGGAAAGCACAAAAGAAGAAAATAATGATCGCAGGGGACCATTTTAATAGAGATGAAAAGAAAGGTTTGGAGTATCTAAAGCTTTGTCAATTGGTTTCTGATCCACCAGATCCAAAAGCCTTTGCCATCTTCTTTCGCTATACACCAGGACTAGATAAAAACATGATTGGCGATTATCTAGGTGATCCTGATGAGTTTCGCATGCAGGTTCTTAAAGAATTCACAGAAACTTTCAAATTTTCTGGCATGATTCTTGATACTGCTCTTCGTACTTATCTTGCAACCTTCAGATTGCCAGGAGAATCCCAAAAAATTCAGCGAATCCTTGAAGCATTCTCTGAAAGGTTTTATGATCAACAATCCTCAGATACTTTTGCTAGTAAAGATGCAGTTTTCATTCTTTGCTACTCCCTTATTATGCTCAATACCGATCAGCACAATCCTCAAGTCAAGAAAAAGATGACAGAGGAGGAGTTCATCAGGAACAATAGAGCAATCAATGGAGGGCAAGATCTTCCCAGAGAGTATCTCTGCGAGCTTTTTCAATCAATTGCAACCAATGCAATCACACTTTTTGGTCAATCTGGTCCAGTGGAGATGAACCCAGGAAGTTGGATTGAGCTAATGAATCGATCCAAATTTATCCAGCCATATATCATGTGTGATTATGAACGTCGGATTGGGAGAGATATGTTTGCTTGCATAGCTGGCCCATCAGTTGCAGCCCTTTCTTCCTTTTTTGAGCATGCTGAGGATGATGAAATGTTGCGAGAATGCATTGGAGGATTGATTTCAGTAGCTAGAGTAGCTCAGTATGATCTAGAAGATATCCTTGATGAGCTTCTTGCTTCTTTCTCTAAATTCACCACATTATTAAATCCTTATGCCTCTGCAGAAGAAACATTATTTGCTTTCAGTAATGATATGAAGCCAAGAATGGCTACTCTGGCAGTTTTCACCATTGCCAACAACTTTGGAGAATCGATTAAAGGGGGTTGGAGGAACATTGTGGATTGCTTATTGAAACTCAAAAGGCTTAAGCTTCTCCCCCAATCTGTGATTGAATTTGATGAAAATTCAGCCTCATCATCTGATGGCCTGAGACATAAGAGCAACGAATCAGGTATATCACAGTCTTTTGATTCTAAATTCAGTTCTCGTCGGAGGTCTGGGATGATCAGTCGTTTCTCACATTTTCTAACACTGGAGAGCATGGAAGATTCAATCTCTCTTGGGATGAATGAATTTGAGCAGAACCTGAAGGTCATTAAACAATGTCGAATTGGAAGCATCTTCAACAATAGTTATAACTTACCTGATGAAGCATTGCTGAATCTTGGGCGTTCTCTGATATTTGCAGCTGGTGGAAAAGGCCAAAAATTCAGCACTCCAGTAGAAGAGGAAGAAACAGTTGGGTTCTGCTGGGACTTGATAGTCGCCATTTCTTTGGTAAATATTAATAGATTCCATAATCTTTGGCCTTCCTTCCATGAAAATCTATTAGGAGTTGCTCAGTTTCCTCTATTTTCACCAATCCCATTTGCTGAAAAGGCCATTTTAAGCCTTTTCAAGGTTTCCGTCAGGCTTCTTTCTTCACTCAGAGTAGAAAGACTCTCAGAAGAGTGCCTTTTCAAATCCATAAATTTAATGTGGAAGCTTGATAAAGAAATTCTCGACACATGTTGCGAGTTCATAATAAAGACTGTGAGCAAGATTCTCACTGAATACCCTGCAAATTTACAAACCAACCTTGGTTGGAAATCATGCCTTCATTTGTTGTCTGTCACCGGTAGACACACAGAAACATATGAACAAGGCGTTAACACTTTGATCACACTCATGTCTGATGCAACCTATGTTTCGCGGATAAACTATGCCTACTGTGTTGATTGCGCGTTTGGTTTTGTCGCTCTCAAGAACAGTCCACTGGACAAGAATCTGAAGATCTTAGACCTTCTATCAGATTCTGTGAATTTACTGATCCAATGGTATAAAGAATACTCATCAGATTCAGCAAGCTATTTCAGCGTTGCAAGCAATGCAAGTAGTTCTTCAATGGATGACAGCTCCAAAGGTTTTGCTTCTCCCAACTTTGCTATGAGCTTATTTATCAAATTAGGAGAGGCATTTAGAAAAACTAGCTTGGCACGGCGAGAAGAGATAAGAAACCATACAATCTTATCTCTGCAGAAGAGCTTTGCTTTGGCTGAAGAACTTGATTTCTCACCTCTCAACTGTATCAACTGTTTTAACTTAGTGATATTCGCAATGGTTGATGACTTGCATGAAAAGATGGTAGAATATTCAAGACGTGACAGTGCAGAAAAAGAGATGAGAAGCATGGAAGGGACTTTGACGCTTGCAATGGAACTGCTGACAAGTGTGTACTTGCAGTTCCTGAAGCCAATAACAACGAGTCCTGGTTTTAGAACATTCTGGCTTGGAGTCCTGAGAAGAATGGATACGTGCATGAAGGCAGATTTGGGTGACTATGGAGAAACAAAGTTGCAAGAAGTAATTCCTGACCTATTGAGAAAGATTATTACCAAGATGAAGGAAGAAGAGATTTTAGTTCCCAAGGAAGATGATGATTTATGGGATATTACATATATCCAGATACAGTGGATTGCTCCTTCTCTTAAGGAGGAACTGTTTCCTGATTTAGAAATTTAAGACAACGTAAAGAATCTTTGACTGTGTTTTCTATTACATGAGAAATAACAAGGAAATAGTCGGATTCATTTTTATGTTTTTTCCCCTTTTGATCTATTTGATTACAGATTAATGTAGTTTAGTAAATCTAGAGATTTAGTATCATGTATCATGATCTGCAAGCAGCTACGTTCTTTAACCTATACAAAAAGATTTCGGAGTTGGGGTGATTGAAATCGACTTACCATGCAACTTGAGTATACTTTGTATTGTAAGAGGCCTGATTCTGAAGAGTGGAAGGAGGAGACTGAGACAGCAACTGGTTACAATTGCCATGTGATGTTACTGTAAAGTGGCTGTCGTGTAAGGATCAGAACTTCTGAGACGTCAGGGCGATTGTTGGACCCTTGAATTCAAGGAACTTGCCGACCGTATTCAAGCAGTTTAGAAACTTGGAGACGCGTGTTGGAAATGGCTTTCTGTAGGTACATGCACCCTGACAACGCAATCCCACTCACCCTTTTTAGAAAAGGCAAGGTCTGAATATGAGACTCAGGCTATATCTTGTGAGTGCGCACTCACCTTTACTGTCTTCCGAACTCCATATTTTCGTAAAAATTACTTATAATATCATAAATAATTTTAATAAATTTAAAAATAATAATTTTAATTAAATAATTTAAATTTATTTATTTATTAATTAAACTAATTTAAAATTAAATTCAAATTTTACCCCTTTTAAAAAATAATATAAATATTAAAAAAATTAAATTATTTTAATATATGCTTTAAAATGTGGACCTATTTCATATATTATTTGCAAAGGCAACCACATCTCCACACCTAATGGATCCACCGCCAGCACATCATCCTTCCCTAAATTTAAAAAA
Organism: Cnidoscolus chayamansa; assembly: GCA_948266635.1. Lineage (NCBI taxonomy): Eukaryota > Viridiplantae > Streptophyta > Magnoliopsida > Malpighiales > Euphorbiaceae > Cnidoscolus > Cnidoscolus chayamansa. The sequence continues at coordinate 22,864 of CAOGCB010657712.1, forward strand.
AAAAAAAATTTATTATTTTATTTATATTTCAAAGTTATTCAATTAAAATATCGATTTATTAAATAAATAATTATCAATTTATTTATTAAATTAAATTTAAAATGATAAAAATTAAACATTATTATAATAAATATCTAAAGTTTCATTTATTTAAGAAAAATATATTATAAATATAAATAACATAAAATTAAGAAAGATTAATTATTTTAAAAAATAAGTATTTTTTAAATATAAAAATGTTTTAATTTTAATTATATAATTTTAAAATAATAAATTTCTTAAAAATTAAGAAATCTAATAATAATAATAATAATAATAATATTTATTTAAGATAAGATTTTTTTTATATTATATTTCTCTCCGATCAACTTACTCCCAAAGTATTGACTAAAAAAAACAACTGTGAAAATAGAAGCGGCAGATGCGCCACGCTACCCGGATGCTAAAACGCCGTCGTTTTGACCTGCAGGACACTGCTCCTCCTCCTCTATCTGCTGCATCGCCTCTCCCTTCTTTAAATTCTTCACATGGAAAAATCAGTACCATCGAGCGAGTCCCCGCGATTGTCTCCGGTTTCTCTGTAGATCAACCTCCTTCACTGTTTCAATTTCATTTCTCTTCTGTAAACCCTAAAAGCTTTTTCTCATTCTTCTTCAGCACTTCCAAACCCTAATAACCTCCCAAATTCAACCTTAGTCTTCACATTATTGAAATCCTGGATCAACACTTCTGTTTTCTTTTTATGTTCTTAATTTCAGAGCTAAGTCAACTCATTGACCCACTCACCAAGTCATCCACCTTCACATTAGTCTCTCAATTTCCATATTCTACTTGTTTAAGCTGTTTGCATTAGGTTCTCTTCTGAGTTAACTCATTGGTTGACCCGGTGTGTTTCTGTTTAAAATTTTAGATTTTTAAGTTGTGGTGGGTAAAAAGAGTATGTGAAAAATGGAGGGAAGCAAAGGGTTTGGTGGAATTGGAGAGAATGGGAGCTCCAGTGAGGGTCGGCCTCCAAACCCTCCCGCTGCAGCTTGCCGACAATGTTTTAGCATTGATAATAGTCAACTTTCGCGTAAGAATACGCTTGTTCGGCACCCGTCTCTTGTAAGTTTCTCTTTCAAATTTCTGCAATTTCTCTCTCTCTCTCTTTTTTTTTTTTTTTCCAAATTGTTACTGAGGAATGCAATTGCTTGTTTGCTCAAATTTGTTATTGCCATTCATAAAATAACCTTTTTTTTTCTCTTTCTTAAACATTGGATGAATAAAGTTTGGCTTTTGTTTTGATTTTTTTAAGCTCAAGTAAGAAGACGCACATTCTCTTAAAAAGGGTAGAAATTGTTCTCGACAAAACAACGTGGATCTGCCCTTTTCTGGAGTTGTGATGAGTTATCATCATAATTGGTTTTTTTCATTTATATTTCACTCTGTCGACAATTGTTGCAATTTGTAT
>CAOGCB010658137.1:0-20672 GCA_948266635.1 Cnidoscolus chayamansa
ATAATAATTATCCAAAGAGGAATATATTACATAATAGGATTAAAAAAAAAAAAAAAAGACTTGCATTATAGAAAATAAGTTAAATCTGCATGAATTATTTTTATGCGTAGGACTTGCTTAACTAAGACACAATAATATACAAATCCTGCTGCACTGTTGCTGATGCTAAATTACATAAAATAATAACGATAATAATAATAATATTTACAAGCAACATAATTATTCAGAATAGCACGCAGAACTTTTAGTATATTTTGATATAAGAACCATTTGATAAAAGTAGCAATAAAAAAGGAAAAATGGATGTATAAACAAACAATTAAATAAATATATGTTCGTGTGTATGTATGTATGCATGTGTGTGTGTGTGTGTGCGCGCACGCGCGCGAGTGTGTGTGCGCGTGTGAATTGAGCATACCTTGGACCAAACAGAGTGATCATTAGAAATAGATGCTTCAGTTAACTGCTGAAGTGCACCACGCTTACTTGCAGCAGGAGCAGGACTGTCATCATTACCATTACAAATCTACAAAAAAGGGGCAGTTCTTCAAAATATTCATTCTTTATACAGGATAACAGGAATAAAAAAATATGTTTATCTACATAAAAAAACTTCCACACTTTTTCAGTGGAAAATCAATTATTAACAAAACAAATCATTGAGGTTACAGATCTTACCAGGTGAAGAATTTGGGGAATGCTAGGGCCTGAGTCTGAGAAAGAATTAATCTTTACAGCTGCAGGCTTGTGATGATTAAGGTCCAAGTTGAGTGAGGCCTCGTCACCACGCTGAATGCCTTCACCATCCACCAACGCTTCAGAACTCATCAGTCCATTAATATCCAGACGAGGAGTAGTCAAGCCCTCAAAGCTTAAGCTGTTGTCGACGTTTTCAAGATGACCAGCCCGGGATCCCACATTCTCTGTGGCAGGATCAACCATGAAAGTCAAATCTCTAGTTTTTGAACTATGGATATCAACACTAGAATTATTCTCAGAATTCTGATGTAAGTTCTCCTGAGTTTCATCAGAAGCTGCTTGGCCAATACTTCCAGTGATAAGGATTGATTCTTGGGTAGAACTCCACTTCCTGCCACCATCACTGTCATTGGAACCAGCAGAATACCTTCCAAAGAAATGACTCTTCTTTGACACACTAATATATCCTTCCTCTGAAGATGTGCCGACAACATCAGATGGATCATAGGAGGACTTGGAGCGTTGTCGCTCTTTCTTGCTCTGTAAAAAGTTCATTAGGTCCACTTCAATACGAGGAGTGTACTGTTTAAGGGCTCGTCTCAAGGAATTCTGTTCTTCAACTGATAAACTAAGAATGAAGTTAAGAACAGCTGTTGGATCATAGTGGGAGTAAACTGATATAATGCATGTAATAGCTGCCTCCTTGAGCTTAATATTTTTATCATGGGCCAGCGGAGTCAACTTTGCCAGCCACAACTTTAGAATGCCTGTATTACCAGAACCTTCAGAGTTCATTGCATGTTTGTTAAAGGAACTGATAGCAAATTCAATAACAGCCAATTTGGCCTTTGGTGATCGCTGTTCATCTAGTGAACGGAGCAAAGCTGGTAAGAGAGTATCAACACTATAAGTTTTGCTCACAATCTCCAGAGTTGTTGAGCAAGGTTGCCTAACTAGTTCCTTGGGGTCAATTAATCGAGAAAAAACATGAGGTAAGATCCTTTCCATGTAACTCTCAAAGGGCTTTCTGCAAGAGGGAATAATATCTGCAAGAGTTGAAAGCGCTGCTTGGGCAACTTTATGATGCGGATCATCCAAGTGCTGGAAAAACAACTTCATTACCTTCTCGAAATTCTGGATCACTTCTTGTATACCTTTAGGCCCCTGCTGCAGCGAAGACCGGAGGTAATTAAAAGCAGCAACTCTAGCATTCCAATCAGAACTTGGACTGAGTCCCTCACCCAGTGCATCAGTGAGAGATGCAGGTCCTTCTACATAATTTGACATATCCCCAAGTGAAATTTGGCTGTCATCAAAACTTCTCCTCCTGCCAGCAGACATTCTTCCAGCTACATGCTTTCTTAAAAGTGGCCTCTGAAAGTTGGGAATGTGACTATTCTGAGAATCCCTGAAATTTACATCTTTGTATTGCATATCTACGTACTGTCTGTCAATATGTGGATTTCCATATCGCCTAGCTTCCCTAACGTCATTGCTCTCTTCAATGTAACCTCTTTCTTGGAGTCTTTCAGAAGCCCTCTTAGCTGAGTATGATGAAAATGCTGACAGGGACTCAGTTGCCACACTACCTTGATATGATAATTTAGCAGAATCTTTCGATGCTTGAATTTGAGTGATAATATCTGACAAAACCAAGCCACCATTGCGGTTGCTACTTTTACTGATGCTAGTAGTAGTTGATTCTAAAGTTAAAGAGTTTGTGAGATGATTGGAAGCTGGAACAGTAGCAGGGAATGGTGGATCACGAGATGATGGAGGGTCAACTCCTGCGCTAGGGACAATAAGAGAAAAATTCAGCCGCTCACAGAGTGATTTAAAATTAAACTTGCTAGTGGGCCGCTTGACAGAATTAAGCCAACATTATTGAAAAAATTTCATACACTGGAGATCACAAATTGTTTTATCTGATGAAAGGAGAAAATTTTCATAGGCAAAGTACCTAGATCCAAACTGGATGACCGAAGAGCTGAAGGATTCTGTTTCTCCGATACTTCCAAACCTCTAAGCATGCTTTCAATTGCAGTGACCTTCTGTTTGCTTGCATGCAGTACACTCTCCAGGCTACGTTCAGTACCTCTACCAAGGGTCTTTACTTGAGACACCAGACCAGAGGAGAGAGATGACCCAGAAGACAAGCTTGAAGTTCTATCCATTGCAACAATAGCAGAAGTTCCATAACCAGGTAAATTTGAAGGAGTAGATGCTTGAGAGGCAAATGACAATTGCGCACTTCTATCTCGGAGGGAAGGAGATGCATGTCGCCTATGCAAGCCCCCATCCTCTTCATTAATAATCTGTATAAGAATGATAGCAGAAAAATAAGGGGAAAGAATCTATCAATGAAGTGATGTAGATACTTCTTTTGGATGGAAGGATATACCCGTTGAATAACAGGATCGAAACATGAAAATAAGCGGCGAGAACGTTCTGGCCAAGTTTTTGCAAACATTCTATAGCACATTCTTGCAGTTGATCGCACCTGCCAAATTACACAAAGAAGCATATTTATCATGCCATGGTAGACATATTACCCACAGAAATAACCTTAGCAAAAAAAAATCACAAGAGACATACATCATAATTTTCCACATATAGAATATTTTAAAACATTAAAGAAGTCTTAAGGAACTGCACTTGGGAAATTTGCTGTGCGTAAAGATAATCCTCTGACATAGAGTATTCAACCAAAAGAGGTTTCTTTTTTCCAATTCCTAATCACAGGACCGTCACACGTGACATTACCAATAAACAAGGAACATATGCAAGAAAACCATGAACCAGTGTAGATCCGATTTTTGACCATTCAATGAACCACCATTTTTTCCTACACTTTAAATAGAGGTAAAAGAAAATGAAGAACTCAGCACCTGACATGATATTATGACAATCAAGGAAATCCACAAAAAAAAGAGCAATCAAAAAAGAAGAAATGGATGCTTTAATCTGTACATGGAAAGCTCTAACACTTTAAGAGTATACTTATTCCTCTAAAATAAATGCTCCACCTAAGGTATACCACAACTAGACTACACAGTTCAGTGCTATCCCACCATTTGCCAACAATAAGCAAGCAAAATGTTGAGAGCTCAGTAGGCATGACCTACATCTAAGTTAACATCTTCATATTCCTCTTAATCGATCTCCAAAAGCATGCATTAGTTTAAGAAGGAAAAAGAAAAAGAAATATTCCTAATACTTTTCTGAAGTGCCACAAGGCCATACATGTGACAGGTACAGCCGAATACTGCATTTACACACTTGCCAGTAATTAGTATTAGAGCCTCCCAATTTTAAATTTCACCTTTTAAATGCACAAAAAAACCTGTGGTACATCGTCATTTGGCAATTTATGCTACCAAACATTAGGCACCTCTCTGAAGCTAAATCTGTATACCAACTACTGAGCTGATCTCAAATGAAGTCTTAATGCTAGCACAACAATTGCAGAATTCTGGATACATACCTCGCTCATTGCATCTGCAACACAACACCTTATCATATCTTCATAAAGATCGGCTGAACGCTGTATTTCTGGAGCATCAGCCCAATATTCTAGAATCAGAAGTGCATATTCACAACATCTGCAATGCAAATGAAGAAATGATTAAACTAGATAATAACAACAAAAGCAATACTTCAGGAAGAGAACAAGTCGTATGGCCAAACCTTGCTCGAAGTATTGCACTTCGATCATTCTTTGCACAATCAGCTATGCGAGGAAGCACACGGGCAACTTTGCAGTTACGCAACATCTGAAACCAGAAAAGGATGTAATCAGAGAACTGCTATCTGGACTCTAGAGGCAATTGTGGCAATTAGAGAGAGAGAGAGAGAGAGAGAGAGAGAGAGAGAGAGAGAGAGAAAGGGAGGGAGGAGGATTACTGTTTTTATGCAGTTATCAGCAGACTCTGCAATTACAAGTACAGTAATCACAACCAGCTTGAAAAGGACCTGATTATCATACATAAAATTAAAGGACCTTTTAGTACAATAAATATGAACAATGAAGTGTATCAGTGTGTATCTGTGTAAATAGAGAACATCTTACAGGAATAAATATCTCAGCACACGCCTCAAAGTCTCCCAAGAGTTCCTTCGATAAAAAGCATAATAGATGGCAAGCCTTCAAAAATGAAAACTTAACTTAGAAACAGCTAGAATTGACCAGATATATTTAGAGAATTGACAAAATGAACAGGTGCCATTGAGTTCAGCACCAATTTTTTGTGTTCAGTATCGAAAACCTTAAAAAAGCACCCTAAAAAATTAATTCAAGCTATAAATTAAAAAAAAAAAGGTAAATGACAGCAATTTTCTCCCTGCTTGTCTTTCTGGAATGAAAATTGAAATCAAACAAAGTCTTTTAAGAAAGAGGCCAGTCTTGCATTTCTAGTCCCTCCTAGATGGTTCTAGCAAATGAAACATGTTAGTTTCACATGTAATGTTCATCCAAAGCTTGCTTAAGTTACTGTCAAAATAGAAGATCAATCCATCAACATAAAAGAGTTGACTTCCAGATGTATTCAAAGGCCTACAGCCTTGACTTTATAACTACTAAGTGAAAGTTCAAAAGAGCCACAAGCATAAATTGATGGTATTTAAAAATTCAAAAAGAAAAGGTAAATGGTGATAAGATGGTAAACTGAATCTACAAGAGAAAAATCATATAGGCCAACTGTTTTCCATTATGAGATATTGTGGGTGGGTCCAGTAATTAACCATCTGAAGACTCATCACAATAGGGATGTACAATAGTCAATTTGTGAATTGATTTCTGCTACTCTATTAGACCATCTATGGATGCTTACTCTTCAAGTTTTATGCCTGATGACATCATCACATCATATGGAATTGATTTCACAAGCAATATTAGTCTTTTTGTAGGTTTGGGGGCAGAGTCAACAACTTAAAAACTGAACCTCAATAGACAAACTATAGCAATAATGGGAAGACCTCATAAAAGAACAAATCTAGAAATCACTATCCAGTGAACAAAAGGAACCACAATCTCACCTGCTTCACTATGCTAGACCTTCGATCAGATAACTGTGTGCTTAGAGGGCCAACAAGCTGCTTCAAAAGTCCCCGAAAGCATGAGTAATCAGCAGCACCTGATATACAGATATCATTGACATCCCTTTGTTGATAGAAATATTAAAATGTCTCAAGTTGCATTCTAAAGGCCCATGATAGGTTTTCTTAACATACAAAAAAGGTTAAAGAACAAATTAAAACAGAAGTGAAGAGAAAAAAATTGTTGGCAGAACATGAGCCTCTAAATGTTTACCATGTGTGCACATATTTGCTACAGGGATGATGATAATAAATTTCTAAACTAATAAAGAAAAGATGCACATGCATGCACAAAGGTTTGATAGTTGATACCCCCCGCACCCCAACAACCCTAGAGTAAAAAAGGACAGGAACCAAGCAGAACGCAAGGAATAGTGCTGTGAGAGGATGAAGTTTTAGATCATGTCCAAGTTGCATAAAACAGTGAGTGACCTAATACCTTCACAGTTCACACACCAATAAACACAGATTTCACAAAAAAGGTTAAAGAACAAATTAAAACAGAAGTGAAGAGAAAAAAAATGTTGGCAAACATGAGCCTCTAAATGTTTACCATGTGTGTACATATTTGCTACAGGGATGATGATAATAAATTTCCGAACTAAACATGCATGGCTGCATGCCCAAAGGTTTGATACCCCATACCCCCCCCCCCCCCCAAGCCAACCCTAGAGTAAAAAAGAGCAGGACAGGAACCAAGCGGAATGCAAGGAAGAGTTCTGTGAGAGGATGAAGTTTTAGATCATGTCCAAGTTGCATAAAACAGTTAGCGACCTAATACCTTCACACACCAATAAACACAGATTTCACAAATCTCAAATGGCCCGACAAGGCCACAACTCTAGCTAACCCCCATGATCTATTTTACAATCTGCAACATTCAGTAGGAACATAAGCATAATTTGTTAAACATTTCACAAGTATCACAATCATTGTACTATCAGGTTTATTTAAGAAGAGATAGAAAAACCTTGTGTAATGTATCACAGTATGAAAAATCAGTAGGAACTAGTAACAATTATGGCCATTAACTACCATCCATCAACAGAATCACAGTCACAGCTACAATTGCAGTTATGGTCAAGGAGAGAAGGACATTACGCAAAAGTCATTACCACTGTGGCACCATTATGCTTTAAGAATCAGAAATTGCATCATCAATTTGCAAGATTTGACTAGATGTTCTAAAAGCAACTAACCTATAAGCACAAAATCATAAAAAAAAAATGTACATTCATAATTTATAATCATTATATATGAATCAAGTCCAACGCAAAAGCACGTCATGTCACTGCCAGCCGCCAGGAGTGACATCACTCTAAAAACAATTAGCACAGTACAAAGTAAACTGTTAACTTGCTTTTTCAAAGGAAATACATATATACTTCATAAAAGAAAATTTTTAATATCTGTTAGGCATAGTAAACGCTAAAATAATTTTCAAACACCCATGAACATAATCTGAGCAGGTAATTTTTAGCTTGTGGCCACATAAAATCAAATTAGATATTTGAATTTGCAAGAGGCTTCAATGATTCAATCTTCTGTAACATAAAATAATGCAAAAATAATTGCATTGTTTTTTCTTTTCTGGAAGCTTTAAGTAACAGCAATAAATGTTCCTTTTGAGAAAGCCAATTATTTAATAGAGAACTAAAGGCCAATATCCACAGACAGTTGTTCCTTTACATAATAACCATTATGATTCCAGAATCTCATCATTTGATTCACATCTTTTAGACAGTTCCAATCTGACATCCATTAAACACAATTTTATAAAAACATCTTCATCACATTATGTAAATATTGTGGCCATCTGGCAGCTTCTTTGTCTTCTTTCTCTCTTCACTAAGCCATATTTTACTGATTTCTGTCAGAATTTTGCTTCAATATTTTGCCAGACAAAGAAAATTAGAGTTCACCCAATAGCAATGGATGATTGCTTGACAGGAAGAAACAAGGCAGACATGAGAAGCAACCGAGAAATGAGAAGAAAAAAAACATTAACATAACAAAAAGAAAATACAGACCTCCTAAAACAAGACCTTCAACTCTCTGCATGGCAGATATGCGTATAGACCAATCCTTTTCTGGGATAAGGGTAATAGCAATCTTTTCAATTTCCCTAATTAGCTCCTTTTCTGAGTAAACCTTAATTGGCTCAATGGGTTTCTCTGTAACATCACTTTCTCCTGCATAAATGGAATGAAAATTGAAATCAAGACCAATTATATCTATTACAGTTTTTATTATTCCTGCATAAAATGAAAAAAAAAAAAAACTTCATGCCACAAACTGAATGAATGTTTCAACATGCAAACTGACATTTATAAATGTGAGCCAAATAATTGATTACAGTTTATAGATGAAGTGATTATCGTTCAATTAACTCCAAATTATCAAAGTTTCTCTTTCAGAAAGAAAAAGAGAATGATTATTAACTCCACCACCAAAGTTCCAATAATTTGCTGCACTTTGGGGGCACAAAAATCTTCCAAACCATAATTCTGAGGAAGAAAAAATGCAAAGAAGATTGAAGAAGACAATATTGGAGGATTACTATCTCTAAGAGAAAGCCACATGCAAGCAAGGTATTCTCACAGTCTCACCAGTCAATCAAAATTCAAATCAATAGCTATAAGCCATTGACCAAGCAACTACTAATATCCACAAGATTCTAGATAAAAGGACTCTAACCTCCAAAAAGAGACATCTCCCTTGAGGAACTCTTAGCCTTTGGACTACTTTTCTTGGGGTTAAGGGTCATAGGTTTCATCTCTCCAGTACCAAAATTACCTGTAGCTCCGTCTGAAGGGCGTACCTTTGGTTCAATCTTCTCTAGCCTAGCATTAATATCTTTCATCTGCACTCGTATATTGTACAACAAAAATTAAAAATGAAGTGGAAATACCTTTTTATTTGTGAAACAATAGTTCAATACTAAATGATATAGAGATGGAATTTCATGCAATACCACATTCATCTAATACCAAACTAGCCTGCAGTATTACAAGCAAGTAAATATGGAAAAGAGAACCTAAACTGGAACAAGGACACTATCAGTCAGACATTCACCATAGACATAGGAAGATGATGTCGGTGAAGCTCATCACGGAATTGAGGCCCTGCCTGTGTATACATCTCCTGAAAGATAAATAGTCAGATTAATATGACACAAGTTCAACTCCCAAATGTATAAAGAATTCTTAATATAGTCAACCTAATACAAGAACAACTACAAATGCTACGAACCTCAATGCACAATATAGCAGCTTCCCTTACACCAGGATTTGGGTCATTCAACATCTGCAAAATCTGGAAGCAGAAAGAACTTCAAAAATTAATTTAATTGCTCTATGAATTACCATACAAAAAAAGTACTGTCATGCACCAGAAATGATATTAATCATACAGGAGGGAGAATAGCCCGTTGAAGAGGAAGCTCAGTAGCTGCAAAAAGATTGATTGCCGATGTGACAGTCCTAGCAAATTCTTCACGAACTCTCCAGCTTTTATGTGTCCAGGCATAAGAGCCTGCTCTCTCAACAATAATTGTTGGCGAAGAAACCTGTAAACAGAAGTATGTAAATTTAAATCCTTTCCTTGTTCTATTTTTCTTAGATTCAGTGATATCACTACCATGCTAAATTTATTAAATGGTGAGAATCATAATTTTATTTTAAAGTAAAATTACACCAAAAGTATAAAAATTGCCATCCCTACCAAGCAACAGCTTGAAACCCATCCTAATGGCGCTTAATCTTATCCACAACAACATATGAAGAGCAAGTTGGCAATTCCTTATGCAATTCGAACATGTACAGACATGAAAACACATAAATGTCCAGTCAAGTACAACATAAATATAATGTCATTCACTTCTCTGATGAAACTACATAATCCAAAAAGTAGTGACCTTGATATTGAGTAACAAGGAAATTTACCCATACCTATATAACTAAATCAATCAAAACAAGAGCTGCACATATAGTCACCAACAGTCTAGATTATAAGGAGTCCATGTCATGATGACGATATGCAGAATCACATTTTTGAAAGTTAAAGAACAAGATGCGACATTTTTGAAGTTGATAGTGCCACCAAACTTTTTTTGTAAGAGTCAAGGGTTAATTATAAATTCAACCTTTAATATTCATCACTATACCTAGGCTATTACCATGATATACTTTGCGTACGTGCCAAAATAAAATAAATATGAATTACATAGTAAATGATTTTGAGCATATAAGATTACTACTAATATGCATTATTGAGATAAAATGGTTTAAAATTATAATAAACCAATACTTTTCATTAAGATTGTGGACAAGCTAGAGCTCATTCAAAAAATATAACAGATCAATTTTAAACAATTTATTTGAACTATTAAATTTCATTCAGAGTCAGCTCAAGCTCATATAAGATTTTGAACAAAGCAAATATAAGCACTGTGATAGTCAGCTCAACTCAACTCAACTCAACTCAAATTCGGCCCTAACTATCCATAAGAGACATTTGCCTACCCTTATAAAACAATATATTTCAAGAGTAAAAGCACCAAATTGCAGATTCAACTTTAATACATTATACATCATAAGTTTATGATACGCAGAATCACTTATCACACAGTTAGAAATATAGAATAACTGGACCCCATGGGAATACAGTTGTTTTGTATTATCAAGTATATTATAAAATCCATGGTCAGTATGAATGGGGTAATTCAACGAAGGTAATATATGAAAGTATCTGGTTAATTGGGCAGTAATTTTGTAGCTCAATCTGTTGGGATAAGGCATCCTTTGTCCTTACACCACTTCATAATTAAGCATTGCAATAATGCCAGATTAAGCTAGCAGAAACAACAAGGTAATTACTCATCAGCAATTTCAACCCCCCCCCCCCCCCCTTTTTTTACTTTTACAATTATTATAAATCCTACACTAATTATCAAATAAAAGTAACGGATAATATAATAAAGCAAAACTTGAAAAAAGTTTAAAATAAAATAAATAACTGTTAGTTTGTCAGACAATAGGCTGAGTACTAGACATCAAGTATAAATTACAGTATGCCTTTAAATATGCTAACCGTCCCTTAGTTGCAAGAAAATGAAAAATGGATAATTACTATTTGAGAGCATGCAGGAAGCTAAGCACACAATACAATTAATAGGTAAGTACCTCCATGAGAGTGAGCAAGAGGCGTCTGGCAGCGTCTCTAACGGGTTGTTTAGCATCGCCTAACCGTTCAACGACGGCAGGGACAAGCGCATTAAAATGCAACTTCAAATGCTCACCGGACAACACAGCAGCCGACGCCAAAGCCTGTAAAGCACCTTGAGAGACTTTGAAATTGTTATCTTTCAAAAGATCCAAGCAGCAATCGACTAGAGAAGTGGTTTCCGACGAACTCAAACTCTTCCTACAAGCTTCTAAAAGCTGGTGCAACCTCTCCACTCCGGCCATCCGCTCCTTAGCGTCCTTAGCACGCGCCAGTTCCAGCGCCTCCTCCATTGAAGAAACTAACAGTGAAAAAAGGCTGAAGACCTTGGATCTGGTGCAACGGGCCTCAGATCTGACGCTGACAGGCTGAGATAGTGAGGAATAAGAACAGACAGAAGCGAAATGCGAGAGGCTTAATCAGGATTAGGAGATAATTCGGATTAAGTAAGAGCAAAGTGAGATGAGAGCGAGAGAGATTTAGCGGAGAACTGCCGCTAAATCTAATTTTGGAGGAGAAAAACCAGTGGCTTAGCGAGAGAGAGAGAGAAACAGAGGAGTAAAGGTGACTATAGATTGACGGAGAAGATGATGCGAGAAAGAGAGAGACTATGTTGTTGTAGTTGGGGTGGTTGGGACATTTACCCCCAAATTTTGGGTTAATTTACGGAGGAATGCCACTGTGTGACCGTGCTGTTTAACTTGTTTTGCTGATATAGGCTATAGCCTACTGTTCGTAGAAGGGTAGTACAGTTAAAAACAGTGCGGTTTGGTGGTTGGGCGGGTTGGACCGGGTTGCTGTTATTACGGAATGTGGTGGTCCTGGTTAAGGATTTGGACATCTATGGACCTCGTTAGAAAAATAATCCTATTGAGTATTCAAATTATAAATAACAAAAAAACATTTTTTCATAATTGTGTTAATTATTTATATAAAATGCACTTTACAAATAATAATAATGTTTTTGTTGTGGTAAGCAAATAAAATTAGCTGAGACATATTTATCATTGATTAAGAGATTAAAATGTGCAGAAGTGAAAAGGACAAATAAGGAAAAGGATAAGATGATAGATAATGAAAATGAGTACTAGATGGAGTAGTTGGAAATTTCAATGAGATTAGAAGATGTTTGGCCTTAAAAGGGGAATAATGTACCTCGCGGTTTATCAGCATTTAAATCGCTTATAAAATTAATAAAATTAAATTTATATTGAATTAAAAATTAATTATTAATAAATTTTATATTTTATGGTAATTAATAATAATAAAATATTAATTGAAGCAATATATAAATGAGATTTATTTAGATATAATTTAAATTTGTAAAATATAATATATTATTAAAAATGATTTGATTCGTAGCATTAACGCTTTTTTTTATAATAAATAAAAGTGTTAACTAAAGTAAAAGCTGTATTTATTAAAAAAGCTACGGAAGGATTATAATACAGAGCATTCAAAATATAACAAGTAAAAGTGAAGAGGTAATAAATGAGTACAATTTCCACATCAGCAGTTATTGGAATCTTGGTGACGTCATTTATGGTTAGTAATTTAAAATTAAAAATTCGTCCCCAGGAATACACATTATTTATACTATGCATTGAACGTAGGATCTGGTGCTCACGGGTATATTATCCACTACGCTCAACCTCACCACAGAGCAAATTTATCATTTTTTCATGATTGATTCCACATCACTTGAATTTGAACATCTTATAATTTATTATTTCGAAATCTCACATCAATTATAGATATTATATATATAAAGTTTAAATAAAATTAAAAATTTTATCTTGATAATAATCTAATTCTGTCACTAAATTTATATATTTTTAGTTTTTGATAAAAAAAATCATTAATGAGTTAATATAATAATAATAATAATAAGTCTTAGTCTTAAATAAGTTTGGAATCAATTGTATGGATTTCTAATAAATAAGATCATAAAATAATTTAATTTATAAATTTTATATTTTATTATATTATTTTTTTAATTAAATTTAATTTTTAAATAATTTAAATCAATTTATTTTTATAATATCTCATTTTTATCATAAATTTTTCTCTTATTTATTATTAGTCCGATATGATATAATATTAATTAATATAAATAAAATCATATGACTTATAATGGTTCAATTAATACTTGATTTATTATTAAAAAAATCACATTAAATTTGAGAAATTTTAAAAATAAGAACATACCCAAATAAGATAACAAGATAATTTAAAAAGGGTTTCTAAAATGATTTTTGTTAAGACATACAATACTATGTTACAAGGAAAACATTCTATGAACAAGACTGTGGTAATTAGAACAGATTAATCCTGAGCATTGAAGTTAATGAAGAGTTATTACCTCTTTACACCCACCACTGAGATGTGAGGACCACCACTGGTCCACTGTCAGGGCTGCTGCCTGAAATGATTAAGGTTGCCTGAAATTTTAACATTGATAAGAAGTTATACCTGAAATTAATATGAGAATTGTTGGCATTTGTTTAGAGGTTTCTTTAGAATCATATGAAAATACATCAAGCTTGATATGAATCTAAATTAATAAAAAGGAAAAAAACAAGAAAATTGTTAGTTCAAAGGTCATTCATTCATCTCCACCCATATTATAATGTTATGTTAATAGAAAGAGATTAGGAGGAGATAAGCTTGAGAAGAGGATGATAAGCATAACCACCAAAACAAAAAGGCTTTGTTTACTTGATGACAAAGCCAACCCAACAACCTTTTTTTGGACTTAGCTAAATGTAATGAAGCAAAATATTTCAAAAAGGCCAATAAACTAAGGAAAAAAGCACTTCATGTTGGCTTTTTATTCATCATGAGAGATTGTGTGCTTATTAGTTTAATAAAAAGAATATTGCTTATTTATTTATTTTTTTATTTATTTTTTATGTGGGTTTGTCTCTGTCATGTATTTTTATAAACTGATGGAGCCTTTACAGGTTGGCATTAGTTTTCTAATAAGGAATAAACCAACAGAAAAATTGCAAGATAACAAGAATATGATTTCTCATAATTCAAATTTATCTAAAACTATAGCTGACTTGAATCCATATCTTATATATATATATGAGCTGATTGCCTAAATAAATGTATTTGGCCCAAATTGCAATCTCTACCAAGCATTATTGAATATTCATCTTGTAATCATGAGATAGGTTTGCCTCTAGTTTCAGTAACATTCTTGATGCACACTCCAAAAACCACAATCAAGGAAGTATAAAAATTAAAAGGGTTTTTAGTTCTCCTTCAATCCCATCAAAGATGGGATGTCCTTATCTCCTTTTATTTCCATAATGAGGATTGAGGAATGGGAAGACATCCTCTGGATATATTGGCTTGGTTTGCTATTGATTTCCACAGATTTATCCTGCAATAAGAGTTTTTTAAAAAAAGTGCCAAGAACAATGAAAGCCCTTTTTATAATTGATAAGGAAAGATGAATGGAGCAGGAAACTTTAAGAGTAAAAAAAATAAAAATGAAAGTTTAAGGAATTGAGAGAGAAACGGTGAAAAAGTTGTAGTGATAACTGACACCCATATGAGAGGTTTGTGTATAAAACTTGATATATTGGTAATGATTACAGAAGGTTTGGGATTCTTTCTTGGGTTGTTAATGCAACCTTTGATGTTTTGGATATCCAGTTTCTTGAGAAAGAACCATCATTATCTTAGGCAACAACTTCATGGAACAGAGTTCAGGATAATGAGTCTGTTTTGTAGTGAGATTTGATAATGAACCTTTACCAAAACTTGCAATATGCTTGTATTGCTGGCAATGGCATCTACTCTCATAAAAAGCGAAGTTGTCTGTCCAAATACATGAAAGGAGATGCAAGGTCGATATAAATAATTCAGATTGATTTAAAACCAGAAAAGACAATTTAGCAGCAAAAAACCTGTCCCATGAACTTTCGGTGTTCCAAGCTTTTGGCTCATGTGTTGCAATCTAGAAGTAGGTGACTGACAATGCTCATAGCCAGAAAGAAACTGTGTTTAATCTAAGAGGTAAATCCAAAACCAAATCAGTATGTAATCCAGGGTGCACATACAAAAAGTTCAGTTATCTTTCTGCTCGACAAAATGCATAATGCCCATTTGAAGTGAGAGAAACTTTTACGTTTTGCAAATTCTTGTATTGAAGTGCGATGTCTATAAAGAGTTTTGGGGGGAGGGGAATCCTAACCATATGCAATTCAAAGTTCAAAAATCTTCCAAACAGTGCACTAGCCACAACCAAGTGACCAGAAATTGACAATAGCAGCAAGCATCAAGTCATAATTTAATAAAAGTATTGAGCAGACTAGCCAGTAGTCATCAAACAAAGGGCTCTGGAACTGATGATGGCACCTCACATCCTATTCACCATCTGATCTAAAGCCCTATTTGCTGTATGACGTGTAGTTCTGACAACTCTAGCAGATAATGCTGCATAGCTGTTTCCAACAAGCATGTAAATGTCTTGCCATCTATGGATCATCATCATAAGGAACATATGGAGCATGTGATGATGGAAGAATCAAGATAGGCCTTCCATTATGTTGAAATTCAGAAAGCATGGACGCGTAAGTTTGTTGACAGTCCAATATATTCCCAGTCAAGTCCAAACTCTGAAGGTTACCTAAGTAATGACAAATGCAATGTAGGTTCAGACCACGGAGTTCATTTTACATAAAAAAATTTTATTTGTCATTTCACATAAAATCAAGGGCTATCTACATAGTGCCAAAGTATAATAACTTATTTGTACCATAAAACTTGCTATAGAAAGTGCACTAGAATTTTTAAACTTACTGAAGGCCAAGTTTTTGAAGTTTAGCTCACTTACATTACAAGAATCAAGTATGGTACTCCTTGTATTACCAGATAAACAAGTAATATCATTCAAAAATTCAAAATACTTCTTGTTGGAGGTAAATACCTTTTGCAGCCTTTAGAGCAGAGCATACTATGGTTAAGGATTCTGCAGGCATAAGATTATAAGATGCATTAACTACAGCTAGATCTGGAGCTGATGACATGAGCTTGGACACAAATTTTGCAGTTTCAAGCCCACCACGATTTTTGCTGGACAAAAGCAATAAGTTGTAAATTGTCTGTAATCAAATTGCAAGACCAGCTAAGGAAAAGAAATCAAGAAATTAGTTCAAACCTTATGTTGATCTTGACAAGATTCAATTCTACCGTCAGTCCTTTTTGCAGTTCCTGAAAACCAGCTGAACCCAGTCCAATGCCTCCTATATTAAGTTCAGTAATAGACGTGGCCAAAAACTTTGCCAAATATCCAGCTGCTAGACTAGAGGACAGTAATTTATATAGCCAACTCATTTCAAGAAAGTAATACAAACAATATACAACTCCAATGCCAGCATTAGGCAAACAAACCTGCCAAGGCCATTATCTGCAAGTGTGAGAGAGCGCAATGGTCTTTTCAGGGTTGAAAGGGTGTCTAAAAGCTGAGTCACTCCATTGCAGGAAAGCTCACAATTCTCTAAATTCAGCACTGCCAATGGACTGCATCTTTCTGGAGCCTCAACAAAATAAGGGACCAAGCATCTGCAAAACTAAACTGATGTTTCAAAACTTTTGTTTACTATGCTGAAACTAGACAAGGAAAAGGGAAAATCAACTAACCTGATTCCTTCATCCTCAATGGGATTGTCACTTAAATCCAGAATCTCCAAATTAGGCATATAAAAGAGTGCAGATCTAAGACTCTCCACATCATACTTGTGAAGATTATTTCCCCTGAAACACAATAAGGATTTCCATAATACATGAAACAATGCAAAAACGAAAGGACATTACCTACAATTTTATTAATGATGGCTTTCTAAAGCAATATATATCTGTCGTGTCCTAAATTGAAAGGTGGTAGAAAATACCATGGGCAATTTATATCCTCCAAGCTAAATTTGGAAGTAGTTGATTAAATTAATAGTTAAAAAAGCACAAAGAAAGCTGCAATAACACCACGTGATTCATACCTTAAATTGAGCAGATGTAATGACTGCAAAGACTTGCCAGTCCCCAAATATAATGGGAGCCTGCTTGAGGATCCCCTGTTGAAATTAGAAAGCCATCCTGCTATCTGTTAAATGAATTGGTTTGAACATCAGTTGCTGGAAATCTTTTAATAGTAAATAAATATATTTAAAATATAATGAACCAAAGAGAAAGGCATTACTCACATTGTTGTCTGAAAGGTCAAGGATGGATATGCTAGAGGAAGCATTGATGAGCATAGAAAAAAGCATCTGTGCAAAATTTCGGTCTAGCTGGTTGTCACAAAATCTTAGTGAACACAAGGACCTGGAACGAAAATGGTTTAGAAGAAAGAGAAGGAGCTCCTTTTGGTCCAATTTAGTAAGATGCAACAGATGCTCAAAATTACCAGATCAGATATTTCATTCTTAGAACAGAGTTTTAGATTCATTAATATGTAAAAACTAAAAATAATTAAATGAGCTACGAAGTACAAACTAGCTTTTCCAGCTCTTTTCTGCAAATTCTAATTTGATTGTATTGGTCAACAAGAAAAGGTTTTAAGAGGACTACATTTTCAAGAATAAATTCACACTATAAGAGTTACAATGCATTGACAGGACATTTTAGCACTCAAAAACTAACAAGGAAACTGAAATATTTTGGCAGTTGTGCAAAAATTTTTAGGGTATTTCTCCATTAAATGTTTATTCCAACTGCTAACAAGCTGACAACAAAGAATTTATCAGTCTATCTCAAAGCAGTCAGCCAAAAAAATTTTAAACAAAACATAGATATAGTAAAAGAGATCAAGAAACATCAATGAGTTAATAGAATGGTGTACCTTCCTGAAGAAAGAAATGATAAAAGGGATTGAGGTAAGGAAACTGCATTATTTTCAAGGAAGCTTGATGTCTTGATCGAGAAGTTCTGTATGATGTGTGTTTGTTTCCCTTTTATTTCCAGAGAACCACATATTGCATTGACAAAAGTTGATGAAAGCTTGCAGTGAATAAATTCAAGTGATGTCAATGTTTCATTGTTTTGAATTAGCAGTTGGCATAATCCATCAACCTGTTAATTTGAATTACAATCAGTTAACTAGAATTTATCCTTCACACAAATAATTAACTACAACATTGCCCTAGGAAGTTGCCCAGCCATCTTATGAAAATGAAAGTCTTCTATTTCTTCATAACAGACTATAAGAGCAAGCAACATTGTTTCATAAATGCTATATATTATATGGTTGCATCAAGAGATTACATACTAATCTATGAGAAAGAGACAAGAAATTCAGGACAAACATCTAGATCCACGAAGGACCTCATTGTTGCAGCTCATTACATCTTCAGGTACTTTCCTCATTCTGTTTTTTAAGTTTAATATGCTGTTTCAGAGATTTAAACTTTCTAAATTAGAGATATAAAGCTATCTGTTTTGCATCTTCCTTCCAAGTTCCAAGCCTACCATAATATCCTAGAATAAATCTGAGTAACTATGCATACGTGTTCCTTGGATCTGATCCATCGCAGTGCTAAACTTTGCAACTTGCTGGTTCTCAATAGTTCCTGCAACAGAAAGAAGTGATTAATATTGGGCCACTTCCAATTTTTGCACAAAGCAAACATACTGAAAACAACTAGTACGAGATGAATGCAAGCGAATGCACAAGAATGCAGCACTACATAAGTGGAAAGAAAAAAGACTTCCATACATGATCAAGCGAGCTAATTAACAGGAAAATACAAAATAAGAATCAAACTGAAGTTCAACCTTGTCGCATTCATGGAACTAGATTCCTGGGGGGCGTAAAAGGTTGTTATCTGGATTTTCACCCAGAAAAACATGGGAATAATAATGAGATCTGAAAACCCTTCTATAGATGTGAAAATAGCAAATAGCATTAACATGCCTTGCAAAGATCTGAAAACCCCTTCTATAGATGTCAGCAGAAAACATCCTCAGTTGCCAATAGATCATATGTCTTTTAAAGGGATTCAATTAGCTAGTTTCGTCATGCATGAATGTCAACAAGAGCCATAATGCACATGCCAGTAAATCCACTCAAAACAACGTATTTCAGCAGAGGTAGATAAAAAAACTTGATGTTGAAGTAAATTATGGTTTATAAACATACACAAGTTTCTGCAACACAAAGCACATTTTGAAGTCTCAGACATCTGCACAAAGAAAAATACATGAGTGCCTAAACCATGGAAAAGTAAATTATACATAACACCAAAGAAATTCAGATTTTATGTTAAACTATATGATTAAAATTAGTATCTTTCAGTTAACTTGCCAAAAATTCTTGAGCATGAAACACGTTTTATGATGTGAAGTCGAATAAAAAAGGAAATCAAATGATATTGTACTGGAAAAAACTGTTAAATACATGTATTATTTCCAGTTAATTTTTCTCAAGTACAAAAGAAACTATGCCTATGCTCATGATGTAAAAACTCAACTCAAGGAGTTACCTAGCATAGTGCCCAAATTGTTCAAAGTGGTAAGATAATTTTGAATACATTGAATGGTTCAAATGTCCTTCGCAACCAATGCATATCAGCATATCATCTGCATGAAATAAATAGTTCAAATTTGATCAAGGCTCCAGGAAAATGAAGAATGTGAAATGGCATGCAAATCAGAGACCAAGACAAACAATGTTAAGGACAATGCTCTTGCTTTATCATCTTTGGCTCATAAAATGATGATATATTTGCACCAAAAAGAAATAACAATTTAAAAAAAGTTAACTTATCTTTATCAAAATACACATCAGCAACCATAGAGTATTATTCTGAGATGAAAACAGAATCCCATGGCATTAAGGAAGCAAGAAGCAGCATGCTCAACATTAAAGTTGAATTTAGAAGTGATCATTCATACTGTTTGTTCAATATTTCTCAGAAAATTTGTCACAATGTTTATAGAATGCATTCTTCATCATACAATTACTAAAAAGCAATGTCAAATAATGGCAAATATTACCAGGAAGTTTAATCTCTCCAATACATCCATCAAATGAGGGGATAGATGCTAATGCTGCAGCTTCATCAAGGCAACTGTCTTTCAGGTTAATCTAATAATAATAATAAGAAAACAAAAGTGAAAAAGAACAGGAAGCATAAGATTCATCCCATAATATACTTTTGCAAATGCGTTTGCCAATACATCTGCTGCCAGTGAACTGGTTCAGTATGGTCAACAAGCTGAGGCCAGCGCTGCTTAAATAACCTCTTCCAAGCTGTACTGAAGTTACCACTTCTGTCAACAAACCAGCACTACTCTAAAAATGGTGCTTCCTCTAACTTCTAATTATAAAAGAAGAAAAATAAACACACTTGATACCTTCCACGCTTAGTTCCAATCTTTGGGCAATCATCATTACATTCATAATCATCCCAGTTCTTATATGGCCTACACAAAGACAACAATCCCAGAGTATAAGAGAGTGGAAATAACTCAATTTGCTAAAATCCCAATACAAAAGTAGCAACACCAATAACAATAACAACCAAAAGTTCAAACCTTTCAGTCATATATTCTCAATCAAAAGTACCAAAACTGTAAAAGCAGGCATGATTAGCTTACATTTCCGATTGTAACTTGTGAAGAGCCAAGGGAGGTAATTTTGTGACCAA
>CAOGCB010659572.1:0-15606 GCA_948266635.1 Cnidoscolus chayamansa
CCCCCCCCCCCCGCCCCCCCCCCCCCCCCCCCCCCCCCCCCCCCCCCCCCCCCCCCCCCCCCCCCCCCCCCGCATCCGAATAAAAATATTGAAGAGCTGGTCATGGATTGCAGCTCTCCACAGATACAACATCAACCTATCGAGACCGCCATATAGCATTAGCATCAACATCCATCACGTCACTCAACCATTTTCCGACCCGCACACTTGACTGATGCCATCTCCTGGAATTTTAAATAATTACCCCGCTATTTTGCCTGGATTACTTGCTCCTCCAACATCCCATCTCTCCATTTAGTCCAAATTCATGCCTCCAATTGCAGATTTTGCCTGTTCTACAATCATTTAGTATTACTACATGTCAAATTAGCTTAAGCTCTCTTTGATAGAACTAAATCTTTTCAAGAATAGCCAGAGCTACTCCCAACTCTCTTTGCCATCCTTATCTCTGAAAGCTTTCTCCAAAATTGCAATCATTCCAATCTCATCTGTTTTACAACTTACAGACATGGGATTAGTACTGAAAACATGAATGGAACAAGGATCAAACCAAGAATTATAACCTATTAAGCACGCATCAAATATGTTCAAATACACATAAAATTTCATTTTGCAGACTTGACAAATAGACTACAGAAGGGCAGCCCTTTTTCAAACAGTTGTGCACTGCGTGCATTTATATTCACATCTAAGAAATGAAATAGGATGGATGTAACAAGTCATCAATCAACTTTGAATGTGAGGTTCCAGTCTTAGTGCGATTTTTTCAAATATCGACTCAGGTGGTGGAAGCACATTCAAGGAAATGCACCCAAAAGAAATTACCCAACAACTTCTAAAGAAACTATCGATAACAATCCAATACAGTAGAGTCCAGTATCTAATATGGTTTCCTTAGATTTTTACATGCTAATTAACTTCTGAGCATGAACACTGTTGGGAAATTCAGGACAGTTGACTAACCAGTTACTGGCAAACAAGAGCACATGGTCATATCATCATACTGCTAACCTATTTTATTGAAGATCTGCCGAAGAAGATCTGGGTACAGAATGACGCCCAACAGTACATCACAAATGCAATTTGCTAGACTTGATTCATAAGTATGAATTAACAAAAACAGAAGGCCCCTGTTTAGTTTGACATTTTGTCTTTCCTTACTAAATAGTAATTTATACAAAAATTTTGATTTTGATTGAAAATAAATGTCATAACACCATTTGATTAAAACTTTTCTCCTTTTCCCTTTTTTTACATCTTCCTGTAATAAGTTCAGGATTTCAATTCAGTAATTCAAATCCATCTTCCCCTTCTGAATAATACATCCATAGATCTGAAAACTTCAAAAGCAGCCAATCACTCAAGATATTAGCTTTTAATGCTGAAAAAAAGGGGAGGTATAGGGTGTTTATAAACCAATGACTAGTACTAAAAGATACATGTTCCTTCGAAGTAAAGACTCTATAAAGGCAGACTGCATCAAGATGTAATTGACTTGGTAAAATTCAACTAATTCGACTACATCTGGCCAGAGCAAGTTAAAAGTAGAAAACTAAGATATAGCTATAATTTCTAAGCTCCATAAAACCCTAGATACATTTTGTGGTGCTTTCCACTTGGCACCAGTACTTGGTATCTAAAGAGTGAGATAAAATCAGACAGGGGGCCTAGGTGCAGTTACTGTTGTGTATTCCTAATCATGAGTGTTTTCACAAAAGAAGATGCTATCTAAAAGCCAGGAAAGATATGAATATAATAAATCAAAGGTGTTCCAAAAAACAGGAGATAGATAAGAAAAAGCTGTCCTTCAGGGATCCATTTAGGTTCATCAAAGTTTATAGACAGGTAATTATTTAGACTGAATACCAAAGGCTAACATACCTTTACATCACAAATTTCAGTTGGGCAACAATGGTGTAACAGTTCTTATCTCCTGCATGGGCGGGACAGTCCTCAACAAGGAAGCAGTGGCTGAAACCTGAGATGATAATCTTTTTGCTTTTCTTGACATCTATTTAAGCAACAGAAATGTTCATTTAGACAAGTTCGAATCAAGAGCAAGAAATTCAAATGCATGCAACAGCTTCAAAATTGACAGTACCCGAATCATAGGAAACAAATAGCCAGCACATCCAAACTTTTGGGACAACTGAAAAATAGTTTAGCACTTGTTACAGAAGTACAGCATAATTAGATCTTTGTGACTTTTCCCAGTAAGGTTCATCAAGATTTTCACGAATGGCAAATGCATATATTATGCAGAAATCTTACAACTGCTAGTCCATATCTACAATGTCTCTGTCATGTTGCTGTCAGGTATGCAGAGGCGGAATCTTTTTGCTCTTCTTGAAATCTATTTATCCTAGAAGAGTGTTCACTTAGAAAAATTCTCATCAAGAGCAAAAAATTAAATGCATGCAACAGCTTCAAAATTGATAGTACCTGCATCACAAGAAGCCAGCAACTTCGTACTTTTGTGACAAATAACTGAAAGAAATTAGCACAAAAAAGTTACACAAGCATAGCACTGTTAAATTGTAGCACTTTACCCAGTAAGATTCGTCAAGATTATCAAGAAAGGCAAATATGCATGTATGTCCTAAATTTGACATCATCACCATGGCGACAACAAATTCATGAGACTAAGCAACCAGTGCAGGTAGAATGTACATAATCCGCTGCAAAATACTAAATTACTAACATGCAGACAGCTAGGACAACACCTGAATACTCACAGGTGACAGGACATAGGTGCATGTCTTCAGCATTAACAATATAAACAAGTACTACAAGGAAGAGGAATAATTAGCACAACGCACGATAGACTCACAGAACTCAGGAAATAATATGCTTGATACCCTCAACACTTCTCAACACAGCATGCAACATTTCCCTTATGATCCATTTAGTTGATTGCAACAGAAGAAGGAAAAAAAAAAAAAAAAAAAAAGAAACATATGTTTCCACAACATCATATTAACAGAGAATCTCGAGGGAAAAATCAAAAAATTAATAATTGATATCTAAAGAATTTCCATGGTACACAAATTACAAATTTTATGGGCGCAGAATGCACCATGAATTACAAGTTTTGGGAATTTCAATCCCATGAAGCAATTACATGGATGGAATATGCACATAACCACAGATTATCAATCCATCCCAAAGTGCTGATACTGCAGTCACTCCCATATATCCAGGTTGCATGCGACCACATATCACATAGAATTCTGCTTGCTTCCATGACTCACCTTCTGATCAATAAGGTTTACTCTGTTTATTGTCCCTCTTAAGCTGAACTTTCAATTTCTTACCACCTAATTCGCATCCATTCATCATATTAATAGCAGTTTGGGCTGCTGATGGTGAGTCATAACTAACAAATCCTGCAAATAAAAACCTATTAGATATATAAATTTAATATTTAATCTATGATTCAAATGTAATTAGAAGGTGTGCATACCAAAACATTTGCTAACACCAGTTGCTTTATCTACAAAGATCTTAGCACTTAATACTTTACCATATGGGTCAAAAGCATTGGCAAGCTCTTGGTCACCAAATTCTTGAGGTATGTGATATATGAAAAGATTAGCACCAGGTGGACCTAAGTCAAAGAAACTAGAATAGTGAGCATGATACCACCACCATGGAAAAAAAATGGATCCATAATACAGGTCAAACCTTCTAATTGACCCCCAGAACTTGAACTGACACCTGAAGACACAGCAGAACTACTGCTTGTAACTGCAGGTGGCACAGTGCTAGGTGACCCACTCAAAGGCTGGTGACTCATCATTCCTCCAGGATATGCCATCGGATGCTGAATACCTGGCACTGCAGGATAAGCAGTGCCAATATATCTTGCTGGAGGCATTGCATAATTTCTAGAGCCTATACTGGATGCAAGATCAGGTCTGATTCCACCATGCAATGCATTTCCTTGATTTACTGGAGGAATCATACCATGAAAAGCAGGTTGATTCTGCAAAGGAGGTAAGCGGTATGGCATAATTCCATAAGTTCCAGGAGCCTGCAAAGACAACATAACAAGTCTGAACTCCAATTTGGTTTTGGAAAAATGAAAGGAAGTTTGATTTAGAAGGAAAAGGAAATGGAAAAGGAAAAGGGCCAATCAAGATATTCAAAGTTGGGAGATAATAAGAAAAGATACTGATAAGTCTGAAACAATTGCTAGTCACTGCAAATATTTGAACTGTTTACCAACAAATTCAGGCATCAAACTAACCTGGTACCCATATCCATTATATGGGGGAACATACCCCATAGGCAAGGCTCCAAACAATGAAGGATGTTGTGCATCAATATTTGGCTGGCTAGAGGCCTGAGATTGTGCTTTCTGGGCCCTCCGAGCCAGCCTTTCCTTTTCTGTATCTGCCCATTTGACAACCAAAGGAACACTTGAACCCTAGTAGAAACAAAGATAACAGTTAGCTGCAAACCATGGAAAAGTTTAAAAGACATCAAATGGGCCTATAAAAAACTCAATATAGTACAGATTAAAGTGAGTAACAGTATTACAGCTACATTTTCCTATCACATCTAACTAATGTTGCTTAAAACCAATTACTGAGCCATATAGCAAACCTTTCAATAGATATATTTATATGCAAGAATCATAATCTAAGTGCAAATATAAGAGGAATTAATCTCCAGAACCAATTCAAAAATTCCTCAAGATTTTTAAGATCAAAATTTTGAAGGCAAAAACACAGAATCATAATAATCACAAACCTCCATTTTATGCTTTCCATTGACAGCCGCCAGGGCAGCAAGGGCTTGTTCTTTAGTCTCATACTTCAAAAAAGCGCACCCTACCACATAATTAGTTGAGATCAGCTACAACATTAAATTTTATTACTTTGAAAACAATAACTTCAAAGTTTTCAATTGTTAAATAAGTACCTTTGCTTGTCTGCTGGGAACCTCTTAGGATTTGTAAATCCTTTATAGTTCCATATTTAGAGAATAACTCAGATAAATCGGCTTCCGAAACATTTTTTGGAAGCATACCAACAAAGAGTTTATGTTCTGGATTGCAAGGAGAGTATAAAATATTCAAAAATGCACATATGCATGACATACAAAATCAAATAGATCAGGACAATGAATACAAAAGCAGCAAGAGATACGGAACAAGAATATTTACTGCAGCAATTTACAGCAAAATCTTAAACACAACTACATAAAACAGTCAATGAAATTATATTACACCTAGCCTTTCCAACTCGCCATCTGCATACTTCACTTGCAACGGACTAGATGCCTGAATTGGACAGAAAGAATAGGGTGCAAAAAGTAAGGAACATAAGTTGGCAGTGAATAAGAGCAATAAATATGAGTATAAGATAACCAATGAAGTGGGTTTAAAACTTCCCTTATGCCTTTTAGAAAGAGATTTCTTAAGAACTAAACCTCGAAGACAATTGTCATACTGCAAATTGGCTCATAAGAGCTACTTGATTCACTGTACTACCTAGGTCAACAAAGTACCAAGTTACTTAAGAGTGATCTATAGCAATAGATGCAGACATACCACGCATTAATAGTGACTTTGTAGGTCAATTGAGGGTCTTTTTCATCATTCCATTTTGATGCAAGAGGAGATCATTATAATTTGAGTCTGTACTATCTACCATAAAACTCTTCTTGCTGACCACCTAAGCTAAGTCTAGATGACTTCAAACTGCAAACATTAGACAACAAATATGTTCACAAGCTAAGAAAGGTCCATATCTTCTTCATTGAAATTGTAACCTTGTTTTTGTAGTCGTTGGCATTGAAACCAAATTTAAAGCATTTAAAGTGTCCAAATATTATTACAATTCCATCACAACTTATTTCCATGGAAAAGTTTCAGTAGGTTGTTTTTTCATTTGTATTAATTAATCATGAATGTAATCTAGCTTTGTCCTGAGCAAAAAAGTTTCACCTGCTTCTCAATTGTCATCCTTTTTGATAGTCTGCACCTTGTTTATAAAATTTACCCCCTTGACCACCCAATATCAAAATGTGTTTTTTTATATGCTAATCAAAAACTAGCTGACTACCCTTGTGAATGGGCAAGGGGCGCCCTAAACCTCACAGGAATTAACTGTTCTACGCATTCTAAAAACACATGATCTATGCAAATATATGCAAGAGTAACTTAGATATTCTTGTGAGTTCTTTACTGAATTGCAGCCCACAAGCTTCACAGTTAGAGATTTAAAAGACGTTGTGCAGCATTATTGATTTTGTAATATTCTGACTAACTTAACAATAACCAGCGTCACGAATTTATCATGTCATGTCATGTCATGTATTAATAAGGTGTAGCTACATATCAAACAACAGAAATAATTCCATGTACCCTAGTTTCTCTTCTCACTGCTAAAACAGTAGGAAATTGTCATAAACAGCCATTTTTAGGGAATACTCGATAATTATTTATTGATAAAATGCCTAGATCAGTAAACAGTAGAATGGCTAAAATCCTACCAACTTTAATCTACAATGTGGAATATAAACAAGAAAGAAAAATGTATAAAACAAGTAAAGAAAGCTGAAATTTGCACCAACCCCAGGCAACGTTTTCTTGTTATGGCAAGCATTAACAGCCTTATCCGCTTCCTGACGGGATGGGCATATAACAAAACAACACCCTAAACAGACAAGCACAAAATTAGGGTTTAGAACACCACAAATCTTGAAGTAAAAAGAAAAAAGATAGCTCAAATCAAAAATAAAAAATCAGAAGCCAAAAAAACAAAAAAAAAAAAAACAGAAGAGAGAGAGAAAAGAGACAGTGTGAGATTTGTTGAATGTAAAAAGAAAAAGAACCTCTGGAGGCTTTTGTGGTCTTGTCTTTAATGATGTTGACCTCGTCGACCAAAGCGAACTCTTTGAACATTGCGAGAAGCTGAGCTTCCGTCATGTGCTTCGGCACTTGACCTACAAACAGCTTAACGCTGTCTTCGCTCGATTTCTCCTTTTTATCCTCCGCCATTAAATGCCTCCAGACTACAGATACCTTAGCGCGCGCGTACACGCACAGCTCTCTTTGTCTCTGTACCTGTGGTGGTTTCTCTCTCTGTAGAATTGGCTTTGGCTGGGTGTTGTTTCTCTCTCTAGATTCTGGTTGGGTCTGTTATTTCTATTTTTTTCCTTCGATGGGAAACCGGGTGGGGGGGATTTCTGGATCTTGGATAGTTATATTATAATTAAATGAATCTTAAACGGGCTCAATCTTCGCCTGATTTACGGGCGTGACCTTACAGCTGTTTTGGTTCCAGGCTTGGAAAATGGGTGTGTACTTGTACAGTTGCAGATAGCAGCAAAGGGTTATACTTAAAAACTATTTGCGGACTGAAATGACCGAAATGGGCCTGAAGTTGAGGTCTCTCTTGCATGGCAAGTCTGACTTGATTGGCCGTCCCTAACCCCGAAAAGGGAAGCTCCGGCGAGAAGGTGACAAGTAGAAAATTTCAAATATATATATATATATATAGATTACATATGAATGAAGGAAACGGTTAATGTAGAGAATCATACCATATGGGGACAGAACATTAAATTGCAAAGAGGATGACTCGTTCATGGAGCTTGTTTGTTTTTATTACAGCAATTGGCCAACTTCAGCTCATGAAAAAGACAACACTCTCCCTCTATTCTCCCCTCTTGTTTTCTTCTCTCTAAAGCTTCCCTCCTTTGTATTTGAATTTTAGAAACCTTATTCTTTGTTTGGATTTGGACACCGCCAACTATTTTCCTTTCTACGCAAAAGGGACTGCTTCTTACTTTTACACTCATGCCCAAAATACAAAAAGTAGCCTTTCTTTTCTGGGCTGCGAGCAGTGCACGAACCAAACCATCCCTTATATTAGCTTATCCAAATTAACACTGCAACTACTGTTAGTCATACTACGTGAACAGTAATAAATTGAAAAAAAATAATAATAATAATAACTAAAAATTGTGCCCCTGGCTGGGGTCGTTTTCAACCGATAACGTACGGGATCCGTTATATTTGTTGCAGACGCAATGCGATGGATTACTAATTCTAAAGGGGCGTTATTGTAATTCTATAGGTAGGGGTATAATGGTAGTTAAACGTGAACTCCGAGGACTAAAGATAACAACGCCAGACTGTCCCGCCAAGGCTAAGCCCTCTCTCTTTCTTCTTACCAAGACTCTTGTTCCTAGGAAAATCTTGTCTCCTTAGATTAAAGTGGGACTGTAATTTTTTACATGCAATTTGATGGATTGTCCTTAAAATCCATCAAATTTATGTACTGTGCGAGACGATTTGGATCCAAAGTATTAAATCGAGTAACAGTGAATCATGTATTTGATTGGTCTTCGCGTAAAATCATTGTTTGGAGTCGTGAGATATATGATTTTAAAAAAAAAAAGAGAGAAAATCAGTCTTTCCTTTTCTGAGATGAACATGCACAAAGGAATTTGTCCTTTGAAAATAAGCAAAATTTACCGTTGTGGCCGTCGCTCTGCCCAAATTCATGAAACTAAAATTAGAGCAGAGGACAATTCCTAGTGCATGACGACCAAAAAGGGCTGTCTATCTATAAATTGTCTGGTGCATTTAATTCGTGGATTGGCTGCCAGCAAACCACTTAAATGGGGCCCTTGGCTTTTTCTCCTCTGCCCTTTCAGGTCTAAGAGCAGCAAGTGGTTTCTATTATGTTTCAGAGTTTTATTGATCAGACTGCTTGACCGCTTGTCAGCCAGAGAATGGATTCCTTGTCTTGCTCTGTGATCTTCTCGGGTTAATAATTGAAACTGAATTTAAGAAGCTCCTTTCATTCGAATGAATGTATGAGGAGGGACATTTTCATAATTTAATTTCTTCTTTTTAGTGGACAGCTGTGGCTTGATAAAGACACAAACATGGTCATATACCCATAACCAGATCAAATCAATCCCGGGGAGGAGGACGTAACAGGTTTCCAAATGAACCCAGAAATGAATAGCAAGGTCCAACAGGAGGTGACTATGGCTATACTAGTAATGTTAAAAGGTAAGGTCAGATTAGAACATGATATAAAAGAAGGTACATAAAGATGTATGATTCAACAGGATCAGTGATAATTCAAAATTCACATTCAAAATGCAGGATAAGGCCACAAGAAAAACGAGGGAGAATATGTAACAGAGGACGTGAAAGGAAACAAAAAGTGACCCACATAGATTTTTTTAGTAAGACCATTAGTCATTTTTTGTCAATTTTTATTCATTTTTTTATTTTTATCAATTTTAACTTAATTTAATTTTTTTCATATTTATTTTAGAATAATCAAAATTGAAATTAAACATTACTGATAAGGCAGCTGATCTATTATTTTATTTCTAATTATTTATGTGATACAAAATTTAATAATAAAAAATATATAAACCTTTTTCTTTTTATTATTTATAGTTAAATATTAAAGATTTATTTAATAATAGGCAACAAATTAAATTGAACATAAAGTAACTAAAAATAATATTTATTGTTTAAGACAATAAAAATTAATTATTTTTTATTTGGTATAATTCAAAATGATTGTCTAAATAAATTTATAAATTTATTCAAATTTCATTTATCAACTTTGTTATGGTTATATCTTAAAATTAAAATTGATTATTTTTATTAATAATTTCATATACTATAAAAAATAATAATAAAATTTATCGATTAAATTATAAAAAAATTGATTAATAAAAAATATCATTAATTATCAATAAAATTTTATAATTATATTTTTATTTTTATTGTAGTGATATTTCAAATTAATAATAATGAATATTAACTAGTGATAAAGTTTAATAATAATTAGAAAA
Organism: Cnidoscolus chayamansa; assembly: GCA_948266635.1. Taxonomy (NCBI): domain Eukaryota; kingdom Viridiplantae; phylum Streptophyta; class Magnoliopsida; order Malpighiales; family Euphorbiaceae; genus Cnidoscolus; species Cnidoscolus chayamansa. Next base: position 9,841 of record CAOGCB010659572.1, read on the forward strand.
AGAAGTGTGTGATAGAGGGTGCTTTCATTGTTGGTTAATAATTTAATTTAATTTATTATAAAAAAAATAAATAAACATAAATAATGTAGGAATGAAGTGCAATAATATATTAAAAAAATATTTAAAAAATTAATATTTAAATGCTTGAATTAAATTAATATTTTGGGTTATTTATGTGATACTAGCCAATAGTTTACTGACAAGTAATCACTTTCCCGATTAGATCTCACGGGAGGGCGGATATGGGGTACCGAATATGAGCGACACGTCGTTTCTTCTCATCGATACGACGTATAAAAGACCATGCTGGGTGAGATTTCAGATCTGCAGACAGCTTGTGTGTGTGCAGCAAACATGTTGTTTTAACCCATCAACAAAAAAGATCCTTTTTCTCTCTTTCTACTAGGGTTTTGCCTCTGATTCAAAATTCTAGGGTTTTTTCGAACGCCTCTTGGTCTTAAATTCCCAAAATAACAATGCCTAGGTATGACCTTCATGTGTTGTTTGATAAAAAGTATATATTCTTTTTAAATCCTTAGAATGGAGTTTTACTTATCAATTGTTTCCGGACTATATTTCTGCTTCGATTTTGCAGGTATTACTGTGATTATTGCGACACTTATTTGACCCACGATTCTGTAAGTACCTTTATCTTTTTTGTGGTTCAGTTTCTTTTAACGACTTTCTTTGTGGTATGCATTCCATTTGATAAGCTAAAATTTGCAGCAGTGAATGTACTCTCTGCTTTATCTCCTTTTGAGTTATCTTCTAGGTTTTAGTAAAATTTTAAAAGGATCCTATTTCTTCGATGTTTTGCCTGCTAATTTGGTCCAGCCCAAGTGTTGGTGCTGCCCATCAAATTCGAAGGGCAGCCCCCCTCCCTCCTCTTCCATTGATGCCATGGGAGGAGAACTTATTCTCAAGGAGTTTTCATTTTGGAGGTTATCATTTTTTTTAACCCAGGGAGGATTCAACTCTTTACCACATGAATGTTTATTTGCATTCCCCCTCTTAAGAAGGTATTTAGTTTCCAATTTCCATGTCATTTTGTTTTTTGTAAGAGCTGATTTTGATGTTCTACCATCTAGATTGTCTTTGCAACTTCAGAATGCTACCCGCATTTACAAGAAAGCGTACTCAATCTCTTGGCATTGCCCTTTTTGGACTGAGTTGTATTTGATTACTGACTGCTCTAGGCAACATAGGTCTAGTCTATTCGTGATGTACTTTGGAGCTCATTCTTACATTAATAAGCTGATCCGATTGAATTCTAATCATCTTTTTCAAGTGTTAATCATTTACAGCTTTAAATTTTTGTCATTTGTCATTTTGGTTCATTAAGAAGAGGCACTCCATTGCTTGAAGCAACACTCATGTCATAAGATGTGGTTTTATTTGTTTTAGTCAACAGCTTATTGTTGATTTTTTTTTTCTAAATTGTTATTTTGTATAGCTAAACAAGTTGTAGATCTTAAAGTGGGTAGCTTAAGTTGCTGACGATCTCCTATATGTTTCAGCCATCTGTTAGAAAGCAACACAATGCTGGTTACAAGCACAAGGTACTTTTTATTTGTGTTCATGTTTCATTATTTATCATCATTGATGTGCCATTTTTTAATTATTGTTTGACAACTTGATAGCTGATTCTGTGCATTGACTTTAGGCAAATGTGAGAGTCTACTATCAACAGTTTGAGGAGCAACAAACGCAAAGTTTGATTGACCAGAGAATAAAGGAACATCTTGGCCAAACTGCAGCATTCCAGCAGGTTGGAGCTGCATACAATCAACATTTACTGGTGCAGAGGCCCCGTCTTCCTGTTCTACCTACACCAATAATGCCTATTGCAGGGAATCCACAGTTACCTGTAAATGCGCCACTAATCCCTGGGATTAGGCCTCCTGTTCTGCCAAGACCTGTACCTGGTGCTCCAGGTAAAGTGCAGCTCTAAAGCTACTATGTTTGTAGCATGCAATAATGTCTCTCTCTCTCTCTCTCTCAACAATTTTTTTCCCTCCCACACCCTCTGTGATTGTTGATGTTCTTGCTGCTGTTTTCCATCAATATGGCCACAAGTTTCCATTTTTTGTTAAATTACTGTCCATTTTCATTGGTTTAAAAATTGCCAAAGTTTATTATTTAGCAATCCATTCGCATGTTTTGCTCATATTTGCATATGGTAACCACTTTTATTTCTATTGCTTGCATTTTCAGGAGTCATTGTTTGACCTGTATGTTTCGTATCATAAATTAATTTATCCTGTTATGATAAGAAAGCTTGGCATTTAACTTTCTCATTCTACTGTTGGTAGGTTATATGTCTGCTCTAGGCATGCTGCAAATGGTGGCACCACCTGGTGCACCTCCCTTATCTGGTCAAGCTAATGGTGCTCAAAGGCCTCCCATGGTGATCCCCCCAACAACTGTTCCTGGGAGTACACCAGCTCCTGCTGCTTCTAGTGCTGCCCCTTCCATGGTTCCGCCTCCTACTTATCAGGCAAATCCTGCAGCACCCACAAGTGGAGGCTTTGACAACTTCAGTAGTGCTCCGCCTCTGGCACCTGAGGCTAATCATTAGTCTGTTCAAATTGGTACGCTTTGCATTTGTTCTTAATAAAGGAACTTTAAGAATTGCATAATAGCATTATGAAAGAATTGCATAATTTTATGGAACTAGAATTCCACAGCCTATGTATTTCATTTTAGATGTCTCTGTGCTAATGTGTTCGCTGAATGGTTTGAGCGTGATTTCTATGACAATGTGTTGTTGTTACAGGCAATGAGAAGACACCCAAAACGCCACCTCTACACTGAATGTCTACATAAAGTCACTAGAATGGTTTCTACCATTGTTGTTGTTGTTGTAGCGATTGTCAAATGATAACTAGATTCAACTTAAAAGGGCTACATTTTCCCTGGATTGAAATTTTACATTTCCTCTCTATTGTTCTCCCCCTATCAGCTCGTACACATCTTCTTCTAGCCCTATGGACTCGCCATGCTGATGGTAAACGTGTTAGGCATTAGATGCAACACTGCTTGAGGAGGGAGAAATGTAGCTGAGATTGAGGAAATGTGGAAGCTTCAATGGAAAGTAATGATAGATTCGAGAGTCATCAATGGTAATGATGCTAGGTTCAGTAAGTAAATGGAGGCATATGTTACTTCATTTTGGTATATCTTTAAAATTATAAAGTAATTTTCTTTTTCAGATAAAAAGAAATCTTTACTGAAAGATCTATGTATTAAGGTAACTGGAATTTCTTTAAATCATTGGATACAATGTCATGTAACAAAGCTATATAACCAAACACCATGACTTTAATTTAATCTAATTTAATTTTTATTTTAATTGATTTCTTTAAATTCTATCAATATTAATTTGAATATCATTAATTTTTTTATATGTTATAATAAATTTATATATTAATTGAAATAAAATATTATCTCTCTCCTTGCATGCTTTGTTAGACGTAGACAATTAGTTTAATTAGAAAACCTCTTCCATAACATATCAGGGGAAAACAATAGTATAGTTGCATAATAACTGAAATAGAGAATAATGGAAGAAAATGGGAATTTTTTTTTTATTAATTTAGAAACTAAATGTGAATTTTATGATATTTAAATTAAATTTAAAGAAATTTTTTTAAAAAATAAAATAAAATTCCAAGTCAGATAATAAAGCGTGGATACTAATGGAAAAATATTTTATTTGATTTAAAATTGCAGATCGAAAAGGAATGGGCATTTGGTCTAGTGGTATGATTCTCGCTTAGGGTGCGAGAGGTCCCGAGTTCAATTCTCGGAATGCCCCTGTTTCCACTTTCCGCGTGGAATAAACTTAACGACAAAATCGTTTTTTCGCAACCATTTATTCTAAGGGCAAATTCGTCTGTCCGCTCCCAGTTATTTAGTTTCCACTTTCCGAGTGGAATCAAAGTACGGACGAATTCCCGTCTTTTCGCAACCATTTATTCTAAGGGCAAATTCGTCTTTCCGCTACCAGTTATTTAGTTTTGAAAAAGAAAATGGGGCATTCCGAGAATCGAACTCGGGACCTCTCGCACCCAAAGCGAGAATCATACCACTAGACCAAATGCCCAATGCATCCTTTTATTGTTCAGAATTTGAAATAGATCAAGTAAATATTTCAAAAGACTGCAACTGAAATTCCACCACTTGGGAGTACCAGCTTGCTATAAATTCTCAAGTTGTTCTTCACCGTGTATCGTCGTAAATCACTGCTTTCTCTGTCATCCAATCCTCTTCAGATATGAATTCTTCTCCTGAGGATTGTGTTCCTTTCCCAAAACTTCAAAGGTAATCTCTAAATTTTTTTCATCTTTCCCTCATTGTTAATGATTTCAATTACAATTTTTTAATTGCAGCCGTTTTAGATACCAATCTAAACTATCCATTCAATTTTTTCCAGGAAATTCTTTATTAATTGTTCGTTTAATTTTTTTGTTCGGAACAATTGCCATGTCTGATATCAATCTCTTAATCTAGATTGTTATTTTAAAATTTCTAAGTGATTATAGATGAGATGAGTGGCCCTCTGAAAACAGCCGATTCAATTCTATTTCTAATCGTAATTAGTATACCACGATCCTCATTCTCTCCCTAAATTGAAATTTTATCCGATAACAAGATTAATTTATATTAATTTTCAATTTTGATTATGTGTTTTAAATCTTTCACCGAGCAATCTTGTGCAGGAATAGCAACGGTGACAAGCCAACCAGAGAATGGTCTGAACTTCCTCATGAGCTTATAGCATTAATTGCTGATGGCTTAGGCATACTTGACCTTCTCAGCTTTCGCGGTGTCTGTAAGGACTGGAATGTTGCTTCTCGTGCAGCTTCAGCAGAGATTGAATCCTCGCCATTACGTCAACCTTGGATTCTACTTTATGGTGAAAGTTGTGAGTGTCTCCTCCTGAGTGAATCCGGTGAGAGGTACACCATCAACATCCCAGAGCTCAACAATGGTGGAGCCACTTGCATAGCATCAAACAATGGGTGGCTTCTTCTGCTCCAAAACAATTCTATTTTCTTTTTCTGCCCATTCTCTGGTGCAAAAATATACCTTCCCAAGTTGCCAAACTCTGATTTCTCAGAATATGCTGCTTCATTTTCATCTCCTCCTACCTCCAAAGATTGCATTGTTTCTGTCATTTGCCAGAATGACACATCATCAGATATGGAATTGTATATTCTTGGCCGTGGGGGTGATGAATGGACAACCCACAAGCACCAGTGGCCTAAAGAGATACCACCCAAGAGAATCAAATGTGCACATTATTGTAAAGAAGAATTCCATTTCTTGGACGATGCAGACAAGCTGGTGACCTTTTCTGTGAAGGGTTTTCAGTGGAAAATGTTTAGGATAGTTTCACAGGAGAGGCCTGGTGTTGAATCCATACCATATTACATAAGAAAGAATTACTTCAAGACGGACATGAGACAGCAACTAGGATTGGGTGAAGATGTATCGATCTCTACTTGTGGGACGGTGGTACTAGCTGTTGCCCAGCCAAGAACAGAAAGGATCATCTTTGGTGAGTTCATCAATGCTTCACAGACCGAAGGATCTGAAGCACGTAGCCTTAAAGGGGTGTGGATCCAACCTCGATTCTTTTATGTCCCTGAGAATCAGAACTGGTAGGATCAAACCCCTCATCTTCTTGCATTAGTATTAGGTATTTGAATGGAGTTTTTTCAAGTTATTGATTAGTCTAGACTTTGCATTTTCTTCTGGGTT
>CAOGCB010659723.1:0-12180 GCA_948266635.1 Cnidoscolus chayamansa
ATGTCATGTAAGATATGCTTTATGTATTCCATGACATCATATGCATTTATCCTATCTCATATCTCAATAAGTCAATGTGCATTTACTTTTCTTTATTATCATACTCAATATCCAAATATTTTAACCAACACATCAACCATAAATTCAATACATATTACACATCACAATCCAACCCACAATTGTTCCACAATCATTCATTTCAATCTCAATTCACAATCACAACCCAATCACATCAATCTCATATTCATATTCACATTTCCATAACCACATATTAATCACCTATGATTCAATGCTCAATAGCTTCAATCACATTTCAATGTCACATATAATTCATCAATCATATATTCTCAATCACACTACACAAGTACAATCATAACAATTGGTCAACCATCATTCATTTTACAAAATATTGCATCTAAACACACTTCTATATCAAATATCCTTGGTGGCTCCCAAGCTACATTTCAATTGCTGGCTCACCAGGTTTTCAAACAATATTAATTTCAGAACCATGAAATATTTCAGCCATCAATATTTAACACATTATCATCGTGCACACAGTTGCACGATGATCCTATAACTTACTTTCAATAGATTTCCCTTTATCGATCCTCTCACGTTCCACAGTAATAGGCTCGTCCCGATTACCTATTCACATTACATTCTCACATCAATATTTATAGGATCTTCATTCAAAAGCATTAAATAAATACTATGAATTAAAGTCTACCCATATCTTCCCAAAACTTGTTCTAAGTCTTATCTTTTTCCCAAAATTTCTCTTTAATAGAACCAAGTCACGTTCGCGAACCAACAAGTCGCGCTCGCGAATACTTCTCCAAAGTTTCTGTCTCTCAAATGATACAATTCGCACTTGCGATTCAACATGTTGCGCTCGCGAGTCATTTTACAAACCTACTATCTCTCAGCGACCCTAAGTCGTGCTCGTGCAAAACTCATGTCGCTCTCGTGACTTTGACAGAGAAGTTTCTGTCTCATTTCTAGCCATTTTCGTGCCAGTGAATTCTCATGTCGCGCCCGCGACTTTGGAAAATAAGTTTCTGTCTGATTTTTGAACCATTTCGTGCTCGCAACTTCTAATGTCGCGCTCACGACTTTGTTCCAAAAGCTACTGTCTGGTTTGGTCCAATGTCGCGCCCCTGCAACTATAACCTAACACGGTCGCGACTTCCTCTTTCTAGAGGCAAAACCCTTAATTCCTCAACTCCAATTGTGCTAAAACTTTGGGCAACCCATAATCACTTAACATTCAAGCTTTTCTTTAAGTTTTGGCTCATATCATACTCATTTGAGCCACTTTCTACCATTTTACATTCTATACCCTATTTTGTACTTCTTTTTACTAACACTTGATATTTCCAATTCATTTCTCCATCAATTCAACTCATTTTAGTCCCAATTTTTAACTGAAGTTTTATACCATTTTAGCAAAAGTCCACTCAAAATCTCAAGTCATTTGGACTTCATTTGAATACCAAATTTGCATTTTCAATTCTGCAGATTTCCTGCAGAATTTAATAATAACTTCCCTTCATCTTATCTTCTAGCCCATTTAAGTTCAGTTTTAGCCAAAATTCCAATCATGAAACTTTTAAATAACATCCTAAACTAGCTTCATACCAAATTTCATAATTTTATCTCTTCATTAAGCCCTTCAAATTACTTAAAACATTAACTGTTCTGTTATGAAATTCTAGAACTGGCAATTTTGACATTTATCTGTTCTTCCTACTTTTTCATACCTCAAATGATTTAATTTCACAAAATAGTGTTGTAAACATTTGTAGCTAACATTCTAAGCTTGCTACCGGTATATCATTTATCAGTTTTGGACTTCATTTGGTTCACTAAAACCTTATCACGATTTTACTATTCATGCGACCCAAATTTCCAGTTTTCACCCTTTAACCCATTTCTCACTTCTTTAACCTTTAACACTTTGATTTAAGTCTAGATCTCATGTTTTAATCACAATAACTTGTTACCAATTTCTAGGTCAGATTCAAGTTTCAACCCAAGCATCCCTTTGTATCAAAATCTTATATGCTACTTCAAAACTACTAGTATATACACACTAACCTTGGTTTATGCTTTCCTTCTTCCTCTTGTCTTCTTCTTCTTCTTTCTCTTCTTCTTTTTCTGTTCTGTTCTCTCTTTTCCTCTCCCTATTGCTCCCCTTGTCTTTTGCTGCCTTTTTCCTTGTTTTTCCATGAGTCCCCAACTTATAGTAAATGGCTAACTCTAAGCCATTATTGTTGACTTTTCCAATTTTTTCAATTTTCTTTTTTTTTTTTTATAATTTCTATTTTTATTTTATTTTATAATTTCCTTTATTTTATTTTTCCATTTTTATCTTCCCATTTTCATTATTTAATTTCTCTTCTTTTCTTTTCTTTTCTCATTTTTGCATTTCTCAACTTACGTTCTTGTCTTTTCTTTTCATTTCATTTCCTTTTCTATTTTTCACTTGTTTTATTTTATTTCTCTATGTTTCCTCTCCTTTTCAATTTACACATTTCTTTCTTCATTTATACATTTCTTTTGTCAAAGCTTTATTTTAGGCACCTATTCTACTAGGCCCTAAAATCAGTTCATGACAGCTCCTATGACATAATAGTTTTTAAGCTTAGGCACTAGTCTACATACCATGTTCCTATCAAATTGGTTAAGCTCCTCTTGCGTGGCAAGAATCCAAGATTCATCATGTTGAGCTTCTTCATAAGTTTTTAGTTCTAAGTGTGTAACAAAAGCAACATTACCATGATATCTTTGGAGTTGAATTCTAGTCATCATCTTCTGTGATGGATCACCAAGAATGTCCTCTATATGATGGTTTTTGTGGAATTTTTATTCTTGAGGAAGATCATCATGTTGTGATTCATGCAATTGAAGTTCTTTCAAGTTTGATTCCTATTCAACCTCATTTTTTGGTTGTGCTAGGTTGTCAACATGCATCTCTTCATTTTCTGCTTCACTTTGAGTTTTTTAATTTAGCTCACTATCTTTATTTCTGTCAATATCTAACTGGCTAAAAATCAGCTCATTTTCATTATCAACTAAATCACTTCTATCCACAGGAGGATTAGTTTCATCAAACATAATATTTACTAATTCTTCAACAGTTAGACTCTTTCTATTAAAGACTCTATAGGCTCTATTGTTAGTAGAGTACCTAAGGAAAATTCCTTCTACAACTTCTGCATCAAACTTTTTTTTAACCTTTCTTTGTTGTTTAGTATATAGCACTTGCAGCCAAATACTTGGAAATGGGACATATTTAGTCTTTTTCCTTTCCAAAGTTCATAATGAATTTTGTTTAGGATTACTTTATTCACAATGTAGCAAGTTATATTTACAACTTCTGCTCATAAGTATTTAGGAAGATTATTTTCATTTAACATTGTTCTTGACATTTCCTACAAAGTTCTATTTTTTTCTCCCAACAACTCCATTTTGTTGAGGAGTTCTAAGAGTTGAGAGTGAGTGAAAAATCCCATGTTTGGAAAAAAAAATTCATCAATTGAACTGTTTTCAAACTCCTTTCCATGATCACTTCTTAAAAAAGTGATATTGAGTTCTTTCTCATTTTGGATCCTTCTGTAGAATTTTTCAAATGTACTGAAGGCTTCATCTTTATAAGTAAGAAGAAAACCCAAGTGTATCTTGAGTAATCATCCATAATTACAAAAGCATAGGCTTTGCATCCTAAGCTTGTAGGTGTAATTGCTCCAAACAGATCAAGATGCAACAGTTTTAAAATTCTTGAAGTTATGACTGCATTTTTTGGCTTAAAAGTAATCCTTGTTTGTTTTCCTAAGGAACATGACTTGCAATGGTGAACTTTTTCGAAGTTCAGTTTTGGCAGTCTTCTTACTAGATTTCTCCTAGAGATTTTGGATATTAAATGCATGCTAGCATATCCAAGCTTCCAATGCCATAACCAACTATTGTCATCCAAAGTTATAGGACATGTTTCACTACCTTGAAAGCAATCAAAATATAGCATGTAAACATGTTCATGTCTAGAGGCAATAAATAAAGCATGATCATTCAAGTCAATGATTTCACAGTGAGTAGTGAGAAAAAGTTAACTTGAATTTCTTGTCACACAATTGACTTACACTTAGAAGATTGAACTTCAAGCCTTGAACTAAAGCAACATTTTCAATGCATGGCTGATGTCCAATTGTACCATTTCTTACTACTCGAGCTCTACTTTATCATCAAATCTGAATAATCCTTCATTTCTCAAGGTGAGCTTGGTGAATTTATCTTTTTCTCCTGCCATATGTCTTGAACATCCACTGTCAATTCATAATCTGCTAGAGTCCTCTTTATTCTTCAAGCATACATGTAAACAGTTAATCAATTTTAGGTACTCAAGCCTTTTCGGGTCCTTAAATGTTAGCACTATTAGAGATGGATCCTTTAGGTACCTAAATTTTCTTTATCTTGGAGGATCTTTTCCTAATATAACATGAATGGATCATGTGACCAATTTTATTGCAGTAAAAACAAATGATAGTAGGTAGATAGGAAGAAGTAGCATTTACAAAGAAATTTCTATACTTATAGTTTGAAGAGTTATTGAATCCAATTCCTTATTTTTTTTCACCTAAGTTTCTTTATGAGCCAAGGAGCATATCTAAGTTTTTTTTCCCTTTGTGAATTTAGTTAAGTCTGCAGTTAAGGTCTTCACTTGACTTTCAAGAGCCTGATTCTTTTCAAGAAGCGTTTCACATCTTTTGTTTGACTCTCCTAAGATATTCTTCAATTCATTAAACAAACTAAGTTAAGTTTTATAGAATTCATTTTCTTTCTAAATAACTATTAAGGAGCTAATTTCACATTTCAGTGATTCCTTTTCTAGCTTCAAAATAGTACATTTCTTCTTGTAGTTTTTGTATCCATCATAGACTTTGGCAAAAGCTAGTTCTAACTCTTCTACATTTGGAGGATCATATTCAATTACCTCATGTTTACTCTTGATTAATGATTCAAGAAGTTCTTCTGCAATTGCCATTCCATATACTTCTATATCTCCATTTTCATCTTATATGATGCTTGAATCTAAGGCAGTCCAAACTGCAGCCATAACTCTTTTTTCCTTTGTCTTCTTTGCTCCTTTTCTTCTTTAGTCTTAGGCAATTAGGCTCGATGTGCCTAGCCTATTGCATTCATAACATACAGATTCATTTTGTTCTTTTTGTGTAGAGGAAGTTGCTTCATCTTTTGGAGCATACTTCTTCACAAACTTTTTATACTTCTTACCTCCTTTTCTGAAAGCTCTTCTAAATTTTATGGCTAACATAGCCATTTCTTCATCATCACTTGAGATGTTTGAAAATTTTGATTGTTAAGTCTTTAGAGCAAGTGACTTGCTTTTCTCTGTCGTTGTCTTAATTGTTTTTAGTGCAATTCCTTTCTTGGTCTTCTCGTTTTCAAGAATGCCTTTCTAAACATCATCTCATGTGCTATCAGTGATCCAATAAGCTCATCATAGGTGAACCTTGAGAAGTTCTTAGTGTCAAAGATAATGTGGTTTTAGCTTCTCAAGATTTTAGCAGAGATCTCAAGATCTTTTTCACCAATTCTTCTTCCTCAAACCTTTTTCTACTGCCTTCAAAAGGTTGACCATATCAGTGAATCTGGTGCTCATGTTAGCAATGGCTTCTCCTGCCTTCATCTTAAAGAGTTCATAATCTCTTAGTAAGATGTTAGCTTTGGACCCCTTGACTTGATTTATTCCTTCATGTGTTGCTTCATGTTTGTCCAAATTTCGTTTATTATTTCACAACTAGGAACTATGTTATATTCATTCAAATCTATAGCACAATGCATAATATTTATAACTTTAGCATTTAAGATATCTTCCTCTAAGCATCATCATCAAATTCAGCTTCTGTTTTATGAATAAGAGATTTTCCTGTTTTAGTTTTCATATGGATATAAGGGCCAACCTTAATTATCCTCCCTGCATCAATTTCCATAGATTGAATAAAGTTTCTCATCCTAGTTTTCAAAAATATGTAGTTTAATCCATTGAATAAGGGAGGTCTAGTAATTGAGTGTCTTCTAGTAAAGGTGTAAGAACTTCTGTAGTGTTGGAAGTACTAGCCATATCTAGGATCTCTTTAAGGTTTTTTAACCCTAAGCAAGAGAGTTAGGTTCTTATACCAATATGTTGTCCCACATATAAATGACCAATAGGGGACTGAATTGGTCACTTTCTCAAATCAATCAATTTTTCAAGTTCATGCTCTAAAATTTTATGAAAAATTGTGACTATATACTTCAGAGGTTCTATCTAATTAGCTCACGGTATAATTGCTTGGTTAATCAATTTGAATTTACAGAAAAATTAGCTTGCTAAAAAATAGCCTGTAAATAAAGTTACAATTTACGTAGAATTAGCAAGGTGTTCTAGTTTGCTAAAAATGAGTTGTAACTTAATGAGCTTCTAAAAGTAGTTTATCAAATAGCAAGTATCTTCAGTTAATCAATGCAATACAGATACAATAACTTTCAAAAGTAAGAGAAAGAGTAAAGAGAAATCAAACGCATCAATTTTATAGTGGTTCAGCAATGCAACCTACATCTACTCTTCTCAAGTTTCCTCTTGAGATTTCCAATCCATTAAGATCTCTTTTTCTAAGCAAAAGAATATCCAATTACAATCTCCAAGATTTCTAGGTGCTTAGCGAACCCTTACAAGTTTCATGACCCATAAACTTCTTTAAGCTTACAAGGTACTTGACAATCTCTTCCAAGTGATGTCCCCTCACTTAGACTAATCTTAGGCAGGTTTGGAAAACAAGAATAATCACTCTCTTACATAGAATTACAATTGAATAAGCTATAAAAAAAGAGAGAGAATATCTGCCAATGAAGCACAAGTAAATTAAATGAAGGCTTTGAAAACAATACTCTTAAATTGCTCAAGGATGTAGCACTTTTAATAGTTACAAAGTGAAGTAAATGCTTATCTATATAGGGGAAATCTAAGCCTCAAGATTTCTATCACAAAAAGTGATCCAATGGCTAGTTTTCTAAGTGTTACAACCTTGAAAATGTACAATCTAGAAGTAGTTAGGTTCAGTAAAAAATTAGCTTGCTAAAATTGAGATCATATAAAAGTAGTTTGCTAATTTTGAAAATAATTTGCTAATTTTGAAAGTAGTTTGCCAATTTTGGATAGCTATTTAAAAACTAGTTAGTTAGTTCAGCAATTAGTTAGATAATTTTAACTTTTGAGCCAAAATTAAGTAGCTAATTTTATCATCTTCAAAAAATGGTTTTCTAGTTTTAAAGTTAAGTTCAGAAATAGTTTTAAAACAATTTTAAGCTCTAAACATAAAGCATCTCATTGGCATATCCAACTCTCAGTTCTCATACATTTGCCTTATGAAAGGAAACTTAGCTTCTTTTTTACTTTATCTTCACATCAGGTTATCTCAATTTTATCTTTTGATACACATTCCTTTCATCCCCGATAATTATTTTCATGTGAACTAAAATGCTTGTGCAATCATTAGTTCAATTTCATTAAGTTTTGTGAAATGCCTCGACTTAGAAACCATAGCCCTTCTATCAAGAGGACAAAATCAATACTTTTTATCAAAATAGAAGATTACGGATGCCTTGCAGTTGAAGCCTTTGGGCTTAGCCCCACTATGACCGAAGAAGAGGATTTACGAAAGATAAGGAAAAAAAGACTCCATGAGCCAGTTATGCCACTTCAGCACAAGGTCTTGAATAGCCTATACGAATTCTCACAAGGAGAGAGACGACCCTTCTCTTATGTGGGACACGGAGATGGAAGAATGGCAGGACCAACTTTCCAACTTAGTTAAGGAACACCGAGACCTCGAACATGAGAAAGAATGACGCCTGATTCAGGAAGGGACATGAGGGCTCCTCTTTCTCACTAGAAGATCTTAATATTCTACAGTAGAATATTAAGATCTTCTAGTGAGAAAGAGGAGCCCCCGTGTCCCTTCCTGAATCAGGCGTCATTCTTTCTCTTGTTCTAGGTCTCGGTCGTTCCTTAGCTAAGTTGGAAAGTTGGTTCTACAGTAGAATAAGTCCCCAACCTTTAAAATGAAGGATCAAAAGTCTGCTTTCCAAAACCCACGCAAATGGAGGCCGATGCCCTCAGACCCATAACAAGGGGAGAACGAAGCTTTATTATGGATGCTCCAATTACTGAAGATCCAAAACAAAGGAAGAGCAAGCTCTAATTCCCAGTTCGTTAATCAATAGAAGATACCAACAGGTTACTTCCTTTCTACACACGAATGGAACGAGTTGACCAGACCATTCAACTTCTGAAGGACTCTTATCACTGGAACGACCGATGCCTGATTCATTTCTCGCTCACGACCCCTTAAGGTTTGCACTCACTCTCTTTCGATAGAAAAAGGAAGAAATTATCGGGAGTTGAAGAGTAAGAAAAGGTCTTACCCTTAGACCTTTAGACCTGACCAAGAGAAGTAAGACCGATAGCCAATAACTCAGAAATACCTGATCTACTCCCACAAGTTCGCTAACGCTCACCATGTAAACCCTCGAGCTTTATTAGTAGTTACACGAGTGCTCAGATCAATATCGACACACATATGGAGTGCCTGGCCCGGACCATCTAAGTATGGGGAGTGCCACTACTGCTTTAGTTATTTTACTATTGAGTGTAGGTCTCGCTAATTGAATTGCTATAGTGCAGCCTTGAGAAAGGGAATCCCGACCTCCATCTCTATCCGTGCGAGAGTAAGAAGTAGAAATAGGAATGTTTGACGTAAACATAATAAGTAGTGTAGTGAAATCTTTGTGATTAAAGTTCGCTTCTCCAGAGCTAGAATCGAAAAGACCTATTGACGACCCTATAACTAACCAAAAGAACCCCTTGAGTAGATCATAACGAAAACTCATTTCCTCTTCAAGCTAAAGTCAAGCTAGAGCCCCCCTACTCTATTTTATGAACCAGGGAAAGGAAAGAGGAGAATCAGGGTTAGCGCAAGTGATCGAATGAGGAATCAAAATTGTTAGATTCGACATGGGCCAAAGAAAGGATTCGCTTTGCCCTTGAAACCTGAAGCTTAGGCCTTCAAGAGTGTCTTCAGTGGGGGAGTCTTGGGTCCTACCAGTTCACTTCCTTGAATTCTTAGCCTACCAATAGCGGGAGAAATGTCCAGTTAAACCGAAACTACTGCTGTATAAAGGGCAGGTCCAACGGCACCACACCTCCTATTGATAAAAGAAAAGGTAAAGACTTAGCTTCCTAATAAGCTTTCATGAGAACAACATGTTCAAACCGAAGCTCCTAGATCAAAGGCATAACCTGGGTCTACTGGTCTTACATAGCTCCTAGAATTGGATACGATCCTAGCATAGCTTTTAAAGAAAGAGAATGAAATAGAAAAGTTTTAAAGTCAAAGCAACCCTTTCTATGGTTGTTACCGAGGGGTTTTCAACATTATAGAGGGCTTTTAAGATTAAGGAGAGGGAAATGACTCTGGGCCCCAAGGTAAGATATAGAGTGTGATGCGAATGCTTTCTCTCTTTTGGCAGTCGATGAATGAATAGTCACTAAAGGAAGGTCACCTCCCACTTTCTTATTTTTTGGAGTCGATTCCACTTCCTTATATATGACTGCCTACTAAAGCGGATGGATATGGGTTAGTTAGCCTGCAGGGTCCCCTTAGCCTCCAGTCGAGCAGGCACAAAAAAGGCCTTAGGTTAGTCACCTAGTTCAGGATCGCCACCTTCCGATCTTTCATCGAAAGAGGTTTCGTCGACCCAATCTGCTGACCCAACCCTCTTATCTTAGGTTTCTTTCCACGAATGAAGCAAAGGTTGCTTGAGAGTGAAAGCCGAATTGACAAAGATCAGCCAGTCTCAACTATGTTTCTAGGAACTTTTAGCTTCACTTTAAGGGATGGTATCATGCTTCTGAGAGGGCGCCCATATTTCATTCTACATGGTTCGGATTAGCAGTTCCTTGTCTGAATGTCCCAATGTCGCGCACTCCACTCAGCTAGCTAAGCTACTTCTCATTCTACTATGCCTACTTAGTGCCCAGCAAAGCTAGTACTATTCCCAATCTAATTGATCCAGGAGGTGAAAAGCCTAAACAAAAACAACCTTTGTTAAGAGAATGGGAAAGAGGACGAGTTTATATAAGTTAAGAGTAATTTTTGTACAAGCAAAACAAGACCAGACTGATAACTCAATTGAAATTGACTTATCCGAACTGACCATTCAGAGAAGTCATTTTGATGAAGGATATTTTGGTTGAAGAGTCAAGTGCCACTTCAACTTTAGACTCTGATTAGGGTTCTGCTGTCACTAATAGAAGTAGATGGACAACAATTTCATATAATAGTAATAGAGACCACCATTCTCTTTGAGCTTGAAGTTGATGAAGAGGTTGCACAAACCAGAGAATGTGCTTCCGTATATTAAGTTGAGGAATAGACAGTTCTTGCTCACAACTCGGCAGTGATTTCATCTGCATACGGCTTGCCCCTTCTTTAGAAAATACATTCCATGGTTAAGCTTTTTTTTTTTGTCAATAAGCGAAGGCTTAGAATCATTTCGTGTTATGCCCGCTTAAAATCTAGAAGGAAAGAGTCGTAGTCTTAGGGCAGTCACCCTAGCCCTTTAGTCATATTCAACCATTTCTAGAAAGATAGCCAGGTGAATCAACACCTAGTTCTTTTGTACCCAAGGATGAGACTTTACACACGACCTTCTACCCTTTTTTTCTTTTAAGGAGAGATCCAATTTGAGATTAAATATGGGAGCAGGATTCGCAGCAAACTAGATCGACACTTTTGACTTTTATAGGCGCAAGGCATTAAAAAGCCCAGGTGCAAGTGACTGAATTAACCTGTTGCTATCTTTCATTCTAAAGGACTGACTTTTTAAAAAAAATAGAATAGGAATAGAAGAAGTCGGTATAGCTCGGAAGCTTTATTCGAAAGAAAAGAAGAAAGATAAGTTAGTCAAGATAGTTAGTAAGGGTACGGAGCATTCCACTTTAGAATTATGGCATCGGTTCTTGCGAATGAAATATGCTATTGGAAGAAAGTATAAAATAACTAATTGTATCCCAAACTTAATACAACGAGCTTCGCAAAGAGGGAAGGGAAGAGACAAACCAAAGGTTTCAGCTAGCGAAGTGAGTGTGTGACGCCCCTTGCCGGTTCCCGAGTTAACCGCCGGTTAACCCGTTCCCCGGTTCGGTTAGCCACTTCGACGGTCTCAAATCAACTATTAAATTAACCGGAACCACACATATATATAGTAGAAATTTCAACTAAATTTAAAACTTTTCCTTAATCCGATAAAATCAATACTGCAAGAAATTACACTTTCATTTATATTAAGTTCATTACAAAACAATTTCATAATTCAGCCACAAGCTGAGTTAAATACATCCACTTCAATCGGAGAGAAGGGGCACACAATATGGCCCAATAATAAAAAAAATAAGAAAGTATTGACAACTTAGGACTTCCTAGTACATGCCACAAAATAAGTCATAACAAAATAGTTCTTCGAGCTACCCCGATTGACGACGATGAACTTGTGACAGTTGTGGAGATTTCCTTTCAGTTATCCTTCTTCAAGACCTATGGGACAGCCACGCTCATCCCGCTGAGCATTAGAATGCTCAGTGGTTGCCACACATAGCCGTAGCATAAAATAACATTATTGAGAATCATCAAAAGCATTTAGCACACATACAAGTCTTACCTGTACTTACCTCAGTCATGCTATAACGGAGCATAATTCACCATATCTGCAATCCCTTGTGCACACACGCACAAAACAGTCCACTCAAGGTTAAAATGTCATTTAAAAGCACACAGTCATTAATATGTTTTCAGTTCACTTTTAAAATCATTTTCCCCGCTCTATAAGTATCAGGACTCAAGGGTAAGGACTGTTGGTTAATACAAGTGGGTGCCTTACACTCTCTGCACAATAGCATAATGGGATGCCTTACACTCTCGGCATCATGATCATTAAATTGCCTTACACTCTCGGCAAATAGTGATCATTAATTTACTTTACACTCTTGGCACAATAGCATAATGGGATGCCTTACACTCTCGGCATCATGATCATTAAATTGCCTTACACTCTCGGCAAATA
>CAOGCB010660346.1:0-13552 GCA_948266635.1 Cnidoscolus chayamansa
TAATACTCAATTAAAACCTATATTATTTTAGTTTACAATGATCCAATCCCCCACATGGTAATTCCAAAACTGAGCAGCCGAGCTGCGGTGGGAAATTCTCACACGTCATCAAATTATGACGTGGCAGATCATTATCCTTTCTCAATTGGATAATTTTGTTTCATTTAAATTGTAATTTATTTTTTAATTTAAAAAAATAAATTAATAAATCCTGACCCGCTACGGTATATATTCATTCATTGTATCATAATCGGATAAACCGTGGCCCACACCGAAACCCATGAATGGCAAGATTGAAATTATACAAAACTCTAAGGTCTAATTGGTGACAAGATATATCCAAAAATGTGAAATTTTTATATGACACGGCAAATATTACAATTTATTTTTTTTATTTGTTTTGCTTATTATTATTATTATTATTATATATTTTTTATTTGTTTATTCAAGTCCACCATAGCGGACACCAAAGAAGATTTAAATACAGTTATATCATCACACCCTGCATTCACAACAATAATCTCTCTCTCTCTCTGCTCTTCTCTCTTCATTTCTATCTCAATCATTCTCTGCTCTTTTACTCCTATCGTCCAATCATCACTTTCTCTCCAATTAGACACAGAACTTGTAGTCGCAGTAGTAATAAGGAAGTCCACACAACACAACAAATTCTCTCTCTTCGACCCTATTCCGTCTTCTTCTTCTTCTTCTCCTTCTGCCTCCATGCGTGATATTGAAGAGCTTAAATTGATCGTGGTTCAGTTAATCTTTTCTTGATTTTCTTTACCTCATTCAGGTAATCGCTTCCATTTCTTTGCTTTTTAATGTGAAATTGTGCGTTCTACGAGTTTCATCAAATTGGTATTCTTTTGGTTCAAGTTTGTTATTTGGTGTTGATGCTGCTGGGCTTATTGGTTTTCTTGAATTTGAATAGTGATTTGATCTTTTTGCGGTCAATTAGGAATTGGGTTTTTGCTGGTTTCTTTGCTGTGCTAGATAGTAATTTGAACTTCAGAGATCCCTCACCCCTGGCCCCCATTCTTTTCCCAAACTACCTACCCACCTTTTCTTTTTTCTAAATAAGTGGTTTGATACTCCTCTTTCTTTTTTTCTTTCTACTTTGAAACATTAGCGTTTATTGGGTTATTGGTTTACCGTTTTGTAATATTATAAAGTGATGAAATTTTTTCGGAACTTGTATGCTCTGGTCCAAGCGGATTGCATTTACATGCTCTAGGTATGGGCGATCTTTGTCCATCACAGCTCAGCTTCTCTTACAATGCTTCAATTTGATGCTTCTGCTTTATTTTGTTTTTGCGCGAGGAAAGTTTTCTTGTGGATGTATGTTGGCCTTTCGCAATCTCAAGACCAAGAGTCAGGGTGCTGCTGAGTTCTGTACCATGTGTTTAATGTTTCTTCAGTTCAGTTTAGGGAAAAATGTTACATCTTTATAATTCTTCTGTCCATGAAGGGTTTCCATGCGTGTGATTTTGTTAATTTGTTTACTGTTTTACTTTCTGGTCATAATCACTTTTCCCGCAAAGATCTATGATATCTTCGACCAGAGTAAAGTTTTCATTTTTTTTTTCGTTTCTCATAACTGGAGCAAATCTTTATCAAGTTTCCCCCCTCTGTGTTGGGTGTTGTTTTGTCTCACAGTAGAAAGGTGATGCGATGAAGCAGTCGCCAAATAGTTTTTCTCCAGGTAATTTGTTTTCGTCCATAGCTGTTTTCTACATCGCATCTATAATATGAAATTGAGTGTCTTTCTAGTTTACAAGTTTGTGAATAATGTCTTGTTCAGCTCCTGCCAAGAATCCTCCAGTGAATATATCCAAGGAAGTGGGAAGCAGCGTGATGGGAATTTTATCTGCATCTGACAGCTATCATTCTCCAAGTGATGCTACTTTTTTTTCCAGCTCGTTACCAGTCCTTCCACATGAAAAGCGTATGTGATTTCTGTCCGTATTTAATATTCCTTGTAATATTTTGGAGTTCTTAGCTTTTTTTTTTTTTTTTTGCAAAAATTTGCAGTGAATATAAATGATACAGAATCTAATCATCTATCAGTCGATGATGCCTCATCTAGTTTGGATAAACTTGGAAAAGATGTAGATGTGGATGATAGAGATTTACTTGACGATGTTGAAACCCATGCAATTGGAAGTTTGCTCCCTGACGACGAGGATGAGCTTTTAGCTGGCATAATGGAAGACTTTGACCTTAGTAGACTGCCTGGTTCACTGGAGGACTTGGAAGATTATGATCTTTTTGGTAGTGGAGGAGGTATGGAACTTGAAAGTGATCCTCAAGAGAGCCTGAGCATGGGCATCTCAAAGGTAAATATATCTGATGGTGTCACTGGGAATGGGATGCCTCATTATGGTCTTCAAAATGGTGTGGGAACAGTTGCTGGAGAACATCCCTATGGTGAGCATCCTTCAAGAACATTGTTCGTTAGAAATATTAATAGCAATGTTGACGACATAGAACTGAGAACACTCTTTGAGGTAATTAACTTTGTAGTATGCATAGTTTTTTTTTTTGTTGGCATTTATTTTAGTTGACTGACATGTGGGACAAAGTTTGACATCAATAAAGTTTATCGGAAGTGAGCAATCTTCTGCAAACTTCAGATATCAAATTTTGTGGAAATGAAATTTCATGTACCATATGTAAACAAAACTCAGATGCAACTTGTCAACATACTGAAAACAAACGCAATCGACTCTACATGAGTCAGGATACATAATATTAGTAACTTGACAGCAACAAGTTTGTGTATTTAACCTTTATTATAACTTGCATGTGCCCTGATATTGGCTTGAATATTTATACATGCACCTGTATATACATTGCAGAAAAGTGCATTATAACTTGCATGTGCCCTGATAATGGCTTGAATATTTATACATGCGCCTGTGTATGCATTGCAGAAAAGTGCATTATGTAATAATGTTGTTTAAAAACCTATGAGAAACATGTCACTGATGCAAATTGTCATCAGGTAAGTGATTCCATCACCAGAATGATACTTCCATGGGAGGCTAAATTTGTGGGTAAGAAAATGCAGTGGATTGCTATAATTACAGGACTAATTGGATGATTCTGACGTGTTTAATTAGAAATCAAGTTTTCTGAGTATAGCAGTAAAGTACTGAAAGTAAGTAGTACAGGGTGGTTGTCATAATTGCTTAATGGTACCATGTAAGTTTATGGAAACTAGTATTCAATTTTTGAATATCTGAGCTGTTGATTGCTTAATTTGCTTGAAAGTGTAATAAAGATATTCTTACTATTCACGAATTCATCTGAATGGTGTTGTTTTATTCTTTTTAACTGTTTGTTTTGTAGCAATATGGCAACATTAGAACCCTCTACACTGCATGTAAACACAGGGGTTTTGTGATGATATCTTATTATGACATTCGTGCGGCTCGAACTGCTATGCGCGCATTGCAAAACAAGCCTCTACGACGGAGGAAACTTGATATTCACTTTTCAATTCCTAAGGTTTGTATTAGAATTTGTGTTGCTGATAGTTTCATTTTAATATCATCTTTCAATCTGTATATGTAATTTTTTTTTAAATGTACAGGACAATCCGTCAGACAAGGATATTAATCAAGGAACTCTGGTCGTTTTTAATCTGGATCCATCAGTCTCAAATGAAGACCTCCGACAAATATTTGGGGCTTATGGTGAAGTCAAAGAGGTGATGACTTTCTCCTTAGGTTGCTCTTTTAGTGTTTTACCTTGCATGCATCTTTTTGTAATAATAGTTTGCTTAACATTTTGCCAATCTGTTTTTTTGTTGTACGAGAGCAGATAAGGGAAACACCACATAAGAGGCACCATAAGTTTATTGAGTTTTATGATGTTAGAGCTGCTGAAGCGGCACTTAAGTCACTAAATAGAAGTGACATAGCTGGTAAACGCATAAAGCTTGAACCTAGCCGTCCTGGTGGTGCGCGGCGAAAGTAAGTATCTTGTCATTGTGCTTTTCTTGGTGTGACCTGTAACAACCTGTAATCTCTCGTTGGTTCTAATTGGTTTTATATAATTACTTTTGGAGCATAAACTGCACAGGTGCAAATGTTTTAGTGTCTTTTGTATCTAATAGAGAAAGCTGCTCAAATAATATTTTCCTTTGTTTCTTTTTCTTTCCCCATCTTGTAAATGCATCCGTGCATGCATTAAATTTCTCATGTTCATATATTTTTTATTTTGTTGTCTGTTGACTGCACTTACTTTTGGGAGATCATTTACTGTTATTATTAATTTTACGATCTCTCTCTAAACAGGTACAGATCTGAAATGTTGTTTCATTTTTAAATTGAGTGTTTTCTTATGGAATTATTATTGCTGAAGTGTCCTTAGAAATGAATTTTTTTACTTTGCGCGTTCTACCTTTTAGCTTGATGTTGCAACTGAATCATGAGCTTGAACAAGATGAATCCCGGAGTTTCTGGCCCCCAGTGGGTTCACCAGTAACCAATTCTCCACCAGGTAGGTTTGAGATGCTTCAAGTCTCATGTAAATTAGAGTTATAAAACTCTGGAATTCTCTTAGAAGCTAAAGTTAATATTCATGACAGGTAACTGGGCTCAGTTTAACAGTCCCAGGGAACACAGTCCATTGCAAAGTACCAGCAAATCCCCCGTTTTCAGCAGTTTGAGCCCAACTGGCAACCATTTGCCTGGGCTGGCTTCAATTCTTCATTCTCAAGGATCAAACTCTGCGAAAGTTGCACCTATTGGCAAAGACCAGGGAAGAGGTAGTCTTCGGGAGCATACATTTACAAACATGAATTTAGCCCATGGAGCTACATTGCAATCACATTCATTACCCGAGTCAAAGTTGAATCAATACCATGGAAGTATGTCATCCTTTGGTGGTCCTTCGGCATCTAATGGATCAGTAGTGGAAACATTGTCTGGGCCACAGTTTCTCTGGGGAAGCCCAAACCCATACACAGATCATGCCACTTCATCTGCCTGGACAACACCATCCATGGGCAATCCATTTCCCTCCAATGGGAATGGTCATGGCTTGTCATATATGGGTCGACATGGTTCTTTTGTTGGCTCTTCGCAGAACCATCATCATGTTGGTTCTGCTCCATCCCTGGTTCCTTTGGAGAGGCACTTTGGATTTTTACCAGAATCACCAGATACCTCATTCATGAGTCCTGTTGCATTTGGAGGTGTGGGTTTAGGACACAATGATGGAAGTTTCATGATGAATTTGGGTGGTCATGCACCCATGAATACCGGTGTTAACATTCCAAGAAATATTTCTGAAAACGGTTCTTCAAGTTACAGAATGATGTCTTCACCAAGGCTGAATCCTGTATTTTTAGGTAATGGCCCATACCCTAGATTAGCACCAACCAGCTTGGAGAGTTTTATTGATCGCGGGCGGAGCCGACGGGTTGAGAATAATGGGAATCAAGTAGATAGCAAGAAACAGTTTCAGCTGGACTTGGATAAAATTATCAGTGGGGAAGATACTCGGACAACCTTAATGATAAAAAATATCCCAAACAAGTAAGAGCTCTCTCCATTGTCTGTTTGTCTCTGTCAATATCCAGTGATTATCATGTTAAAATATTAGTCTTATTTATTTCCCTGTTCTTGTGTCATCCCCTAGGTACACCTCAAAGATGTTGCTAGCTGCCATTGATGAAAATCACAAGGGCACTTACGATTTTTTGTATTTACCAATTGATTTTAAGGTAATTTCTTTGGGTTGTGATGCTTAAAATGTTCTGTATTTTTTTTTTCCTTATTGAATTGCAACTGAGATCATTTTTGGGTGCAGAATAAATGCAATGTGGGTTATGCATTCATCAATATGCTGTCTCCTTCACATATCATTCCATTTTATGAGGTTATATTCCCTCCTTGTTCTAGGATTTAAGTGTTCATTCTCATTTTGCATATCATTGTATTGCAATGCGGTATGTCTAATCAAGCATGTAGTTTTCATTGGACGTATTAATTTCAGTTGTGCAAATGATAGATATGATATGACATATCTCAAATTTGGGACGAAAGGCTAATTTAGAAATATCTTTTTTTGGATTTTTTTTATGATTTTAAATTTATGTAGGCATTTAATGGTAAGAAATGGGAGAAGTTTAACAGCGAGAAAGTTGCATCTTTAGCATATGCTCGAATCCAGGGTAAGGCAGCCCTTGTGACCCACTTCCAGAATTCAAGCTTAATGAATGAAGACAAGCGATGCCGCCCAATTCTGTTCCACTCTGAGGGGCAGGAGGCAGGCGATCAGGTATGAAATTAGATACAATGGTTGCTGAGTGTTGCGAACCCTTTCGCCATTTGGAATTTGCTTTTATTAGTATTTTTTTTGGCATTGTTCTTGTAGTTGCCTTTGAGGAAACACGTTCTTAAATATGTCAGTCAGATGGCATTAAATATTTTGATTTAAGCTTAAAATTTGACATGTTTTAGTCATTATAACTCCAAAAATATACCTTTTTTTTTTCCAAATTGCATCTAGAATGACGTTTTTCTAGATCTCGCTTCTGACCCCTGAACTTCATTGCCAAATGGGAATATAGTAAAAAATATATGCAGATCCTATATTATCACATGCACCCACACATATGAAATGTAGTCTGGTTTGTCAGATGTGCTATAGCTTTTGTTGATAAGAATAGGCTTGTGTTATCTATCGCAGATTGTCCTAGAGCATTTACCATCAAGCAGTTTGAACATCCAGTTCCGTCAGCCAGATGTCTCATATTCTGCAGACTCGCCAGGAAGCTCTACTATGGATGGCTCTGGTGAGAACTCAGATATAAGTTAACAATTTGTTGGAAAGAGATGACCTGCAGCCTTAGATGATGGTGGCTGTGGTGTGCTAACCCCTGCGTATATATTCAATTGTATAAATTTAGGATGAGATTATTAGGAAGAATGCTTTTGCAGATCTCATAGTATTTCGTGACTGCTTTAAAAGAAGCAGCGGTAGCATTGCAGTATTTGTGCTGATTAGTGGTTTACTGTGCCTGATGGAGGAGAATAATGTGAGCTCAAGGGGCAGAAATGAGATCTCTAGCTGTAAAGTGCACAGACCACCGACTTGTGCATGATTTCTCTTCAGGAATCATTTTTGTTTTCCTGGATATGGATTTCAGAACTTATTCTGCAAATATGACGTGTATAATGATGTCTTCAGATTTCGAGGGTTGATGATGCAACATGGGATTACAGAATTGTATAGGTTGAGACTCTTTTGGAGTTACTATTGTTATTGAAATAGAAGTTATATAACTTTTTTCTGATTTGCCGCATTGAGGCCTTGCATGTATGTTATTTGCCGTTCTGAGCTTGTGGAAGGCAACTTGAAATCACTGACATTTACACTTTTATGGTGTTACTTGAGGTTTTCCACGTATTAAAGATACAAAATAAAGTATAATAACCTTTCTCATATCATGCACGATTTTTATTGTTAGAAGAAGAAATGGAAAGATTCACTTGTTAATGGGTCAATTTCGAAGAGCTGGTCTGAACTAAACTTGGCAAGCAATAAGCCGAGCAATTAAACAAGCATGCGTAAAAGAAAATGTGTGCTCATGCGTACTGCAAAGTACGAGTTCGGTCATTGGTGAATATAAACATGGACGCACTTAGCAACTAGAAATATACAATTAGGTGGATGAAAATGTAATGCATCGGAGGCTACATCGAGTAAAAATACTACATCCATTATAAAATCAACCAGGAGTTCTCTACATCGAGTCATGTTTAAAGGCATTTGAGCAAGAGAGAAGAATCTACTTTGGCATCCATACATTAAGCAAGAGAAGAAGGTACCGGAGCAGAAAGTCAGGTCATTCTAATTGTGTCTGCTGTGTCCTCCTTTTGTCTTCCTTTCAACTTCAATTCAAGATCAATGAGGAAGTAACATTTATCATGCTCTCTAGTATATTGGACATGACCATTCATTTGAGTAAGTAGTTTCCGGGACAGGTTTAGTCCTAGGCCTTCTTGTGTACTCCAGTGATTTCCGCCCTCAAACATATCTTGGATGAGAGAAGCAGGAAGGCCCTGACCTGCATGTGTCATTCTACAACAACACCAGAAGACTCACTTTTAGTCTGCATAAATTTGTGATTCTGCTGCTGAATTGGCTTAATTCTCCAAAAAAAAAAATCAACAAATATAAATTTGTAATGGATATATTACCTGATCTGAAATCGGACAAATTCATTACCATCTTGTTTCAGCTTCAGACCAGGTGAAATCTTAATTTCTACCCAGCCATCTGGAGAAGGTGCATGTACAACGACACTAAGCAAGATATCTGACAAGATCAGCTGAAGCCTAATTTGATCTCCATATAAAGATAGTGTTTTGATTTCCTCTGGTATCTCATGAAAAAGTTGTATATTCCTTTCCTTCAGCAAGATCATAACTTGACTAACAATGGCATCTATCACATTTCCCAAAAGAAATTCTTCCATCTTGAGCTCAATATTGCTGGTATCAGAATAAAATGCTGTTTCCCAGTGAGTGTTACGACATAGGTTCAAGAGTGATATAAGATGCTTTACTTCCTATATGAAATGAAAACTGACTACGCTATGAAAGCCACAAAAGGTAAAACATCTGACATCAGAAATGAATATTTGTAACCAGAAAAGTGAGCATCTTCCGAAACATATAACTGTGCAACGAAAATAAATCAAGACAACATCGTTGTGCTCTTACCTAGGTTCCTCTTGTTCTTTTTTCTTTTGGCGTTGGAAAAGAATCTTAATGAAAGATAACTTTCACTAAGAATTGCTGTAGTTTGTTTGTTGTTACATTGATAAGAATGCATTAGATTCAGAGCAACACATTAGGATGTACTTGGGTTATAGACAAGTATGAGAAGGTTTTTTCCTTTTTTTTTTTTTTTTTTCTGGCAAAGGAGTAAGCATTCAAGTGAGCTGTGAACTACTCAGAGTTTGGCTCAATAAATGAACCAACTTTTGATTTCTATAAATAAGTAGATCAAGAAAGAAAAATACTTACCCCTCCTCTAGCCTTGCTAAATCCATATCCTCAATTATGGCCATGATCTGTTTTTCACATGCATTGCTTGTTTCAAGGAATTGCTTCTGATGTTCTGATATTGTTGTATCCTCTAAAAGCTTGTGGGTAAACCGAATACCACTCAAAGGATTTTTCATTTCTTGACGTATGTAAGCTAACTCTTTAAGTTTCAGAAAGTTTGCTTGCCCCTCTTGTCTATACCCATCAAAAGCCTTCTGTAGTTTAGGCTCAACAATCTGCAAGAAGCAGAAAGAGCCAATTATATTCCCATCTGGTCCAGTCCTTTTGCTCACTGTTAAGAACACCTCCACAAATTTCCCTTGTCTATTGAAAAACCCAAATGGAAACTTCTCAGTATCTTGACCACTAATTCCTCGATACAGAAGAATCATAAACTTAGTTAAAGTATCTTGACCTTTTAGCCGACACAGACCTCCAAATATCTCTCCAGGAAGCATTTTGCCTATCACCTCCTGTCTTATTGTACCTGTCAGCTTTTCCATGGCAGCATTCCATTCACAACAGCAGGCATTCTCATCAGAAGCAAATATTGGTGGAATTAGTGGATTAAGGCTTTCTATGATAGTCTTGTAATCTCCTTGTAAACGGAGAAATTTATCCATAACATGTTTTTCAGATGTGACATCTTGACCCACAAAGCACACCCCTATAACGTCGTTTGCATAGTCCCTACTTGTGCAGGCATTGACCAAAACATATACAACTGAGTTTTGCTGATGACACCCAAATTTTCTTAGTTTTAACTCAACATTTTTGTCCTCCTCACCTGAACAAGATATAAGCCTTCTTATAACCATACCATTTGGGAGAAATTAAAAATGAGAAGAGAAAAAAAGAAGGTTTAAGATGCAAGGCAAAAAGAAATAATAAGCAAGAACCTTGGATGAAGTCCAATCACCCCTGATATTCCCATAAATGGCTTCAGAAAACTACTTGAAAACATAGGAAGATGAGCTTATATGTATATGCATCTAAATTTATAACGATCACCCAGCTGGAAAAAGGTTAAAATGAAAAATGAAGCCAGTTCCTATCCACCCCACCCCATTTTCTGCCTTCCTTAAGAGTTCAAAATGCAATTTTTGTATTCATCCAATTTTACGGAACACCTAATGGTAATTCAACAAGCTCTGCTCTTATCAAGTTCAATAACCACTTCCACAGAGGCAAGACCATTGTATACTGGTGACGATTTGGACAAGAGATAAATATGCATCTGAAATCAAGAAAAGGGGAGTAGTTGTGATGGTTATTTTAGGGGGTGGGGAGATTGGAGTGCATTGACCCAGATGGTCTATGTCAAAGGGCATGATTGACCTATTAAGGGAAAGTCATTTAGTTTAACATAATGGCTACTATTGTTACGATCAGAAGATAATGATATCAGACATAGGTTACCACAAAATGAAAAGAGAAAAAAAAAGGGGGAAGAACCAAAAAGCATGATGAACAATACACTGATTTTGATTCATAAACTGTATCTCTATGTGTGTGTTGTCCAGAATATAATTACAGCTGACTGTCATATGCTAGCAATGCACCTGAGCTAGATATTGCAATCAAAATGACCAAATGAATCTATTGAAAATCAAGATAAGAAAAGATATACCTTGCAATGCTCTGGATAAAATATTTTCAATAACTCCACTTGAGTCCTGGTGAACAATTTCATGAATCAAGGACTTTCCCATTGCTTCACTTGTTTGTAATCCAGTCAACTCTGCAACCTTGGCATTCCACCCATTGATGAGACCTGCTGAATCAACTCCAAAAATAGGAACCGTGGCTGTCTCAATCAATCTAACCATTTCACATGCCACTGAACTTAGTTCATCTATCCCCTGCATCTCAGTGTCTTTCTGCTGGGCATAGACCAATGCCTTTGAGCCACTGTCCTCCATCTCCTGAAACGAGTCTCTCATTATTAGCTGTAGAGAATGAATAGCATCAATTTCTGAAACCTCCCAAGGCAAACTTTTGCTCTTCACCACCTCCAGGAAAGCATTAAATGATGACCTTGGGTGCATTCTTTCGCCATCATCTTTATCTTCTGGATGATGCTTGGCTCCCCCCCATTTGACTTCCTTGGCAGTGTGAGACCTGAACCAGAACAAAAAATCTCTTGAAGTGATCCTAGCAGTAGCCATGCCACAAACAGCATCACCCAGTAATGCAGCACCGGGATAACCAGCACCAGCCAAACTATCAGTACTCAACCCAGTAGAATCTCCATGATTGGTGAGCAACCACTCTGCAATGTCTTTTACCTGTGATTCAGTGGGAGTTATACCCAGCAACCAACATTTTCCTCCATAACATAATGCAGCTCCATCACACTTCACAAGATCCATAATACTAGGGGATTGAGTGACAATGCCAAAAGGGGCATCTCGGAGAAGCATGTCACAGAGCAACGTCTGAGTTCTGAGGATCTTCTTTTCCATCAACTGTGCTGCCAATTGAAGCTCCATGTGGAGCTGTAGCCCAAAAGCCTGCATGAGTAACTCACATGCATAACGAAGAGGGAAAGGGACATAGCGTGGAGAAGTGTGATGACACACAATCAGCCCCCAAAGCTTGGTTGAATCATTACAATTTATGATAACTGCCATCGCTAGTGAAGCAATGGATCCCATATTGGCCATGTACTGTGTGTGGCAGCCGAGGGGCGATCGAAGAGTTGAATTGACTAAACAAAGAGGATGTTTCAATTCTTCACTTTGGAAGATCCTAACCGGACTGGCGTGGCAATCACAAATCATCCTCACGCGGTTCTGCTTGAACAAGAAACGTGCTGCTTGGGGGATATCCGTAGCAGGATAGTGCAAACCCAAGTAAGGTTCCAAATCAGACCTCCTAATTTCTGACACCACTTCACCATGATCATCATCATGGAACTTATAAACCATAACTCTGTCATATCCAGTAAGTTTTTGAACATCCTCCACGACAGTGTCACACAACACCCCAATATCACCACCAGGGAGCGACTGCAGCCTAGAAATTGCACGAACAGCGAGTTTCTGCGACTGCACAGCACCAGCAAGAGAGAGAGCAGGATCACTAGATCTTGCAGGCTCCAAATCAATTACAATTCCCACATCAATCCTATGCAGTATAGCATAAAACGGCTTCTGGGTAGTCCTAGAATGAACCCAAATGGGGTTTAACATTGAAATCTCCCTTGAAGCAGCAGCTTTTGTCAATGAAACCCCCGACTGAGGCATAAAAAGGGATCTCGCATCGATTCCAATCAAACCCTTTACTTGCTTGGACTCGAGTTCATTGTGTGAACTCAAACCCAACAATTGAAAGCAATTTTCACTGAAACCAATGATCCTAAAAGTGGGTTCTTCAATTGCAAGCATGCAACCAAAGGATTGAATAAGGCCACCTCTCTGGATTCTCGATAGATAAGCAGTTATTTGCTCTTCAGGTACAGTATCTGGAGCAGAAAGCACCGATCTTGAGTAGTTAAAGGACTTCCCAGACATACCGGATTGTTCAAACTGAGCTAAAAGCCCAGCATCGGCATTGTACTGGGCAATGGTAGCATCACTTTTGCTTTTAGTGGCGAAAGGTCTCATACTGCTGTCAGCTGATGATGACAGGGCTGTTGCTCCTCCTTCTCTGCCGCTGTGCAAGCCCATCTTATAGGAAGCTCCGAATTATGACTACTAGATTTTGTAAGAAGCTCATGTGGATGTCGAAATTGGTGGAGTAGCGGGAGCTTTATCATCATTGTACTTGTTACTGCTGGTTCTTGGCTCTTCGATGATGATGATACTGGCATTCACAAGTCCCTTTCATATTTTTGTGGGATTATTTATCACATTCTCCAGTAAAATTTACCGGCTTTGTAATTTCTAGTCAAAATTTCGTCCGTTTTCGTGCTATGTAGAGTGTCGCTCTCTGTTTCCCGTTTGCTTAAGGTCCATGCAAATGCCTGTCAGCGGGTCCCTCCTTGTTATCTTCTTGGCCTACAAATTTAGAAGGTCCATCAAGGACAACCAATATGCTGAAATTAACAGGACAATCTATAAAATTTAACTTCAATGACAATTTGGTACATTTCTCACTTCTGTTCAATATTTTGAAAATCCATTCAATCCCTTCCCACCTCGCACACCTCCTTCATAACACCACTTGTCCCTCTCTTCAACAACTCACAGCAACACTGACCCACCAGAAGGTTGCTTCTGTTATGGAGATCAAAGGAGGAGGCGGACATCTTCTATTTGCTAATCTTGGCTTGTTTTCCCTCTATGTGAAAGCCCCAGTCTTCCTTGGAAACGAAATGAAGCACCCAAAAATCACTCCTTTTTCTACACAGAGACAGAATTGAAGAAGAACTTCCTACAACCCAACAGATGATAGTGGGGCTTCATGCCTTCGTTGCTGTGGGTATTTTTGACTTTTCCTCTTAATATCGATGGCAAACATTTCCATTTATTAAAAAT
>CAOGCB010660730.1:0-13881 GCA_948266635.1 Cnidoscolus chayamansa
GGTTTCATTGTGTGAAAGAAGAAGAGACAAGAAAGAGAGAAAGAAGGAGCAGGTGTTGGGGTGTCTGTTTGAAGGGACTGAAAAGAAGCAACAGCAACTCCCAAGGTCAAGAGGGAAGAAGGGATACAGCAAGCAAGCATGGCTTTCTTTTTCATAATTAGATTTAGACGACTCTATAAAAATCACCCAATTTCCTTTGCCATTTTGAGTAATTAAAAAGTAGAGATTGAAGGGTATTTTATTGCATGGTGGCTTTTTGTTTTCGTGTGTTGGGTTTTGTCGTGTTTTCTTTGTGTGTATTTGAGTGAAAAGCTGATTCCAAAGTGATATTGTTACAAATACAATACCAAAAATAAACAGCTCCATGTTGGGTTATCTTGAGAGTGTGATGAGTGGAATTTTCAAATATATAGTGTAGGTGAGGCATCAAAACATAACATAACCCGTGAATGAAGTGAAATTGTTGATTTTGAGAATTGAGACAAAATGAGAGTCATAGTCATTAATCAGAGGCTTTGTCTTTAGCCCTTCCATAACATATGCAACACTTCCAAATTCCATTTATTCTCTCTCTGCTGCAGGTTTGGTTTGGCTTCTTCACTGCCACTATTATCTCCGGAGTTTTTTAGCTATCATCTTTTTTTGTACTTTTTCATTTAAGAAAAAAAAGAATATTTTAGGTTTAACTTTGAAAATCAAACCAAAATTATAGTTTGTTGAGTTAAAATCAAAAGTGATTTATTAATATGGACACATAAAAAGTAGACAAAATGATGAGAGCAATAATAGGGAGATGCCTCATTTGGTAAATACACTTCCATCTTTGATTGCTCTCTTTATGACATTTTCTGCTTTCTTGTCTTTTCATATTTTTTATATTTATATCTTTTTTTTAATAATAAAAAATAAAAAAAGATTACGGATGAGAATTATTTATATTGAAAAAATTATAAATCCCATCAAACCCTAATAAAAATGGATCTAATAGGCCCAATCCGCGTTTCTCTTGTCAAATGAATTACAGCCCTCGATTGCCTCTACATCGACCTTGAGAAACAAAATCCTATTGGTTAACACACGGATAGCCATTTCAATTTCATGTTCAACCAAATGCCATATATAATACCACCTCAATTTCCAAAACTCAACAATCAACTCTCTTTTCCCTCCATCCGCTCATCTGAAATGGCTCGCACCAAGCAAACAGCAAGGAAATCAACAGGAGGAAAGGCTCCACGTAAGCAGCTGGCGACCAAGGCAGCTAGGAAGTCGGCACCTGCGACAGGAGGAGTGAAGAAACCTCACCGTTTCAGACCTGGGACTGTGGCATTGAGAGAGATACGAAAGTACCAGAAGAGTACTGAGCTTTTGATCCGTAAGCTTCCATTCCAGAGGCTGGTGAGAGAAATAGCGCAGGATTTCAAGACAGATCTGAGATTCCAAAGCAGTGCCGTTGCGGCTCTTCAAGAAGCTGCAGAGGCATACCTGGTTGGTCTATTTGAGGACACAAATCTCTGTGCTATTCATGCTAAGAGGGTTACTATTATGCCCAAAGATATCCAGCTAGCGAGGAGGATTAGGGGTGAGAGGGCGTAGTAGATGAATGGGTTTCAACAGTCATGTTTTTGGTGTCCCATCCTGTTAGCTGCTGCTTGTAAATTGTTTCCAATCTAATAGCTAATTGAATTTTCTTTTCTGAATGTATAAACTCTGATGTTGGTTCAAAATCTTCAATTCTGGTAAGCAGGGTTACTAGCTACTTGCGTGTTTGTTATTCCGATACTTTCTAAGCTGGAAATAATCATATTGCTGAATTTGCATGATTAATTGATTACGAGGAGACGCTGCATATTGAACCAAAAAGTAATTTTATATCCATTTCTTTTGCCCCATGGAAAGCACTGATCATGTGGTAAACCATGAAAATAATAGCAAGATCTGCGCTTTTGGAATTCTGGCATTGGAAAGTTTATGCCAGTTTGGTATTGTGTGAAATCTGAATCATAGGCAACAAGGCCATATTGCATTTTTTTTTTCCCTTCGCATGACGACTCACATGTTCAATACAGCTCCTTGGTTACTATGAAACATTGATCTATTCACATCACCAAAAGGGGGGGGGAAAAAAAAAAAGAATACATCCTTGATGTCTCCATTTGTCTCTATTTAACATAGTCAATCAAGACATATCTCATCCATCCATTAACCATATACACTACAAGTGAGACTACCCCTTCGAA
Organism: Cnidoscolus chayamansa; assembly: GCA_948266635.1. Classification (NCBI taxonomy): domain Eukaryota; kingdom Viridiplantae; phylum Streptophyta; class Magnoliopsida; order Malpighiales; family Euphorbiaceae; genus Cnidoscolus; species Cnidoscolus chayamansa. Next base: position 2,241 of record CAOGCB010660730.1, read on the forward strand.
CTGAAGAGATTACACATGTTGAAGGGGGTTACGCATCCAAAGCTGCAGTCATGCTCAACTAGTGCATTGAGCATTTAATGCGTCTTAAATCTTGTGTTTGATGAATAAACATTCTCAATAATTGAATATCTGTTTCTGTATGAAGTCGCTACCTTCAGAGTGACTGCTTTCGTTGGGATACAACCATCAAAGAGGAATGCTGAAACCAATTATTCTTCCAAACTTAGCTTTCATATGTTGAAGTACGAAGATGAGAAGGAGTAACAATCCCTTGAAAAAGGCTAAGATTAATAAGAAACAGTAACTATCAGATTCTACAAACCTTAGATCCAGCTACGATGGTACCGTTGATGGGATGTGTAGCACATGCAGTAACAGCTTCAGACAATGGAACAAATTTATTCTGTTTGTCTCGACTGCTCACCCCAGAATGCCTCTCTACATCCTCACTGACATAACAAAACTTGCAACATTTCAGCTACAAATTATTTAAATCAGACAATAAATCCAAGGAACATAATAAGCACACGAGTAAGCTTTTATTTCTTTATTTATTTGTTGGTAGGAACTAGGAAGGGACTGGGAGGGCTAGGGGAGGACACTGAAAATGGCATGATCCTCTTCTTTTATTATCATTTTCAATACTGGTTTCTAAAGTACCTTAAAAAACCAGTTCATAAAAGAATAACAACTTCCAAATAGAAATTGATAAATTCACAGCAGCAGAGAGGTATTAATTTGCAGCAGTGTATTGATTAGGAAGTAGGATGGTAATAGGTATTCAGTTGTCTAGACTGCAACGAAAATTTATGCACAAAATTTGCATTTGTTACCTGTAGTCCACATGGCAAGGAGAGCTAGGATCAGGGTAGAAATCTAAAAGATGAATGCCATTGGCAGATGATGATCCCACCACATACACCTGCATTTGAAGATATTGCTATCAACCTGAATTCCACAGACTCGAACAAATGACAAGCTCAAGCCATAAATTAGCTTCAATACGAGATTTGAGAAGATGAACAAAATGAGGAAAGCATACTGTCAAAAAACAATGTTAGAATATCTTACAGAATACGTTGGTATCCACGACGGCTTTCTCAAGTATAACAGGTCAGCTGAAATGTTGGAATCATTCCTAATCAATCAAAACCAACAAATGCCTTTATAGTTATGGAATACTACCAACTAGAATGTAACACAACTTTGAATGTATTTACTTACAACCACGCTGGAGGAGGGCAATGAACATGTGTAACTTGAAAATTATAAATATCAAGAACACCTGACCTGTATTACATGAAGAATTGTAAGGTCAGATTGGATTAGAAAAATTCATCCATATGGCTTACACATATCATCCATTGAACAAAAGCATTAAATAGTTTGATGTGTCAAAAGTGTCAAATTTGCTTCCCAAGTTTCTCCACCATATGCTGAGTAAACCTATCTTTATGAATCTGTAAATAGTGCTTGTTCTATTGAGAAGATGACACATGCATATTGACATCCTAGAACAATAAATATGTTAAAGACTTCTCAACCATATTAGAGCTCATAGAATTATTGTGCAATCTACTTTTCTCCCACTATATTGCTGCCACTAATCAAATAGCTTTAAACTCCAGTTTTATTAACTTTTGCACCTCCTAAAACTAAAGAGGAAAGCAAATTATTGATTTGACCCCTAAAAACATTTATGCAGTGATAAAATATGAGCAATGAATGAGAGAGATCAAAATCACAGGAATTCAACAGTAAATGTTTTCATTTCCCAACCTACCAACCATCATCGAGGTGAAATGCGAACCGATGTGGACAAGATGGATCAAAATCAATCGAGTGCACTTCCTTGGGGACAATAGCCGATTGTGCCTGTGTAATTGACAACTTTACTGTAAGCTAAAATGATTCTTCAGCAATGAATTTTGCATGATATGAGAAATGAAGTTAATATTCCATAATCTAATAACACACGTGATAGCTAGATTGGTTAACCTGTTCCAAGATTTATTAAGCAATAACATGAAAATTTAAATAGAAAATTTGTATAATAGCTAATAAATAATTTTATATGGTTTACTAATATATATATAAATGTGTTTGAGTAGAAAAGGAATACGAGGAAGTAGGAAATTTAAGTACACACCATAATGGAAATTATAAAAAAAAAAAAAGTTAGAACTTTGAGCAAACTTTTCTCCATCATATTCCTATTTCTATTTACACTTCGATCCTTCATATAGTCTGAAAGCCAACTTCAATAATCCAAACTTCACATTGCATTTTTTTCCCAGCCTTTATGTTCGCCTTTCAAAATCATAAATGGATATTAAACCCAAATTTTCAAAGAGAATCACATTTAGCATTCTGAAAATGGCAGTAAAACAGTCACACTTACCTTTAAAGTTCCAATTTTCTCCAACATTGATGCTAGCTTCCAATATGTTACAGGTGGATGGGAAACCTGTTATTCCAAATCTCAGAAAATTGATAAATAAAATGATGCGGCTGTGCTATCAACAATTACGAATAAATCCATCCAGATAAAGTTGGCTACAAAATTACTTTGTAGCCAAGACAGTGTAAAATCATGATAAGATAGTTATTAGTAAACATTGACAGCTAGAACCACAGTCCAATTGCCAATTCCAGTTCCTGTATCATACGATAAATAACAAAACCTCAGTATTTACCTCTTTATGACTTTGAAAGGAAGCAGATGCCCTTCCACCACGGAGATCCCACATATAAATTATTCCATGCCTGCCAGCCGCAAAAACCAGCTGCATCAAAAGAATTGATTTTTATTTAGGCTCCTTCACAAGATAAAACGACAAACTTAATAAATAATGAGAAATATTTTCAATTTTTTAGAGAATCTATTACTTAATAAAGACTCAGAAAAACTTTTCAACTGATTTTTACAGACTACTATATTTCCAAAATTCAGTTGCTTCTCTTTTCCTATTTGCTCAGGAGGCAGACTGCAGATAAAATCAGCAAGCAAACGTTGTCCAACAAATTGTATGCAGTAGTATGTCCAAAATCCAGTTGTTATGAATAGTGTAAGAAAGAGATTACAGGAGAAGGGGAAAAAAAAAAGCTATGTAAAGATTTAACTCTTACAAGTGCATAATTGAACTCCACAACAAAATCAGTAGAAGTTCTGTAAACAGTACTTACCTGATTTTCCGCATTTAATTGGATGCTGTTGATGGTGCTACGACAATTAGTTGTAAGCTCAATGCTTGGAAGAACACTCGCTCTTCTATCCCATAGATTAACAACACCATTTGTATCAGAAGCAATTATCCTATCATTAAAGGAAAAATAAACTTCAAATAGAGTGATACAAATCTAAAAAGACAAAAGTTCTGTTAAGGATAGGAAAGATAAGGTTAAAGAACAATAATGGCACATTGAAATTAGGAATGCAACAACAAATAAGCTTTAATTCGACACTAGTACCATTTGGATCCTTTTCTGATATTTGGAATATTTTGCATGAACCCAATTAAAATGAAGCAATGCTAAATAGAGTCACATACAGGTTCATTTTATTCCCACTAGTTACTAGATGAAAGGAGTTCCTAATCAGTTGTATATTGTTACATTAGGACACTACAAATTGTGTTTCAACATGACACGAGCTATAAATGGATGCCAGTGGTCATGACGGAACCATCCTCAGTATTAAGCCACTTTAAATATTAGATTTTCCATTCTAACATAGACACTATTATATCACTACACATCATTATATTTGTTGCCAGTAATAAGTAATAACTATCCTAAAATTCAACATTATGAAAAAGAAATTGGATTTTTTATCAGAAGCTATCTTTTTACCAACCTTGATTCGTCAACCGTAGTAAAAGCTATATCAGTTAGACCTTTATGAACCTCAGACCCATGAACAGTGACAGTACGCCTAGTTCTTAAAATCTGCATCAAAATGAAATGAAATTAATACTGAACCAAACACCAGCACAACTAGCAAGGGAAATTCAATGGTAGATACAGCTAGCATTGGAAACTTTTAAACACTTGTTCCAATTTACTTTTATGAATAGACACTCTTTGAGTTAGATCACTCAACCAATTACCACTTAAGTGAAAATGGGGAAAACATGAGAACTTTACTCGTCCATTAAGACAAAAAATGGTACAAGTAATTTTGACCAGTTAGATAAGATGGAACTCGATTACTTACTTCAATTGGTTCTGATGAGATATAACCAATGTCAAAAATGAGTACTTCATTTTTCTTCATAGATGTACAGGCAACCTAGAAAAATGATGGTATTGTAAAGCCAATTGCTTTTTATAAATAATGAATATGATATAATAGAATGCTTAATCAATATAAATATGATTCACCTATGATTGTCAAAATGAATAACAAGCATACAAGTAAATGATTCCTAACCTCATCTTGGTTAGAAAGGTTCCAACGAACAACATCAAGTTGTCGATGCAAGGAGAGGTGCAACAAATGTTTGCTTTCATCTTCTTTTAAGCCTATTGCAAAAGGAGACCAAAAGTGATGCCATCACTGAAGAAAATATACAGAAACACATGCAAATATAGCTAAGAGAAAGAAGCAGTTGGATAATAAAATCTAATAGACTGGGATAGACAGAAGCACCAGTGTTACTTAGGAATCACTTTTGACATATAATTAAATGAATAGCCAGAATCTCAGAGAAAACCCAGCTATGTTAATATAAATATGTACCAAAACAGTGAGAAGCTTACTTTGCAACAAGCCATTAGTATGACAATAAAGAGTCTCAAAGTCATGTACTGTTAAGCACCCTGATTTTGTCACAGATACTAAGTAAACTCCCTGGAAAAATGTATTTATAAATATTAAAAAATAGGGAGGAATGGCAATAAAATAATAAAACACGTCTCTCTCCCTCAATACTGAGGTCTCTTTCTATGCAGCTGTCTCATCAGTATGGAGTCTAGCACATTAAGAAATAATTTAATAGGAAAAGTGACAAATACATTCACCTTATTATCAAATTCCAGGGCAGAGATGCCTTGCCTGCAAAAAACATAATAAGTGATCGCTTGAATTTTAAGTAATAGGCATCACTAAATATTGGCTGGACCTGTCCTAGACTACAAAACAACATATTGAATGAACGGTTAAAATGTAACTAAATAGGGGAGAAGTCTTTGATTTTCAAGAAAACATAACAAAAGTTTGCAATCAATAGACAATTTGAATTTGAAACTGAAATAGGTCTCAGCTAATTACTTGTTGAATTGTGTCATATGCTCTCCAATTTAATGAAAAGCGTGGCTGGCAAAAATAACAACCACATCCTAGCAGAACACAATCAGCAAAAGAGAGACTTTATATATCAAGTATTGAAATGATGATGCAAAAGGGGGAACCACTGACCTTGTTATTGGAACTGGGGCATCCATACTTGCGACACTATCAATCCGATTCAGCTGCAAAATATTGTATTAAAATAATCATGAGCTCAAACAAACTAATAAAGCTTCCATAAGAACAGAACAAAAAACTAAGTCGTGATATTGCATACATGAGTTTGACATGGAACTCCATTCGCATGATAAAAATGGGGAAATGCTCCGATCTACTTATCACACAAAACAAAAGTAGAGAATCGAAATCAGCTCTGAAAAGAATTGAAACTATAAAATAGGAAACGGAAGACTTGGAAAAGAGTAAACAGAAGAACCTCGGAGTAGGATTGCATGAGCAAAGCAGAAAGATGGTGACGGTACTTGGGCTCAAACCTCCCATTCAATTCAATTAGGCTTCTCTTCCATCCATGTCTTTTTCAATTCCAAGAGACAAGAAGCTGTTATAAATTGCAAATTGAAACCTACAAAGAATGAAATTTGAAGACGGTTTACCTCGGAAGGCGTTTATGAGTTTCTGGTGAGGATTTTAGAGGTACCAAATATTTCTCCATACGCCGCCGCCACAACAATGTTCCCGAAATATAGTGCAACCACCGCCGGTCTTCAGTGTTGGAGGAAAGGGGAATTAAGCGCCAAAAACAGTCCACTATAGACTTTTCGGTTTTTCCATCAACAATTCCCGCCATTGGGTCTGGTGCTAACATGCGCCGGCTGCTTACATGAGAAGATCGTTGGGCCGGTTTGAGTCGAATTAATTTATATTTAAAAAATTATTTATTGTCAAATTATATTCTAAATAGAATAGGTTTAAATTAATTAAAACTCAAAGAAAAATCTATTAAATTTGTATTCTCTGATCCCAAAAAAATCAAATAAATAAATAAATCTAAACCATTGAGGAGGTGATGGAAAGGAAAATATGAAAAGAAATTTACAACTTTAAGGAAAAGCTTGGAAGAAACTTGTCAAACTTGTTATTTTCATTGGAACATAAACATGTAGGATTGAGAAGCACCCAGTGAGAATGCAAAGGCCTCCTTTGTGAACCTAATATCTGAAATTTTTACATATTCTTATCTCAGCCTGTATCATTTATGTTGGATAAAATGGAGGAATGTATGCAGCTTCTAGAAGAGCCGCAACAGCAGTCCTTTTAAATCTTTAAAAAATTCTTGGGCAATTTCTCTCACCAATATCAAGAATGGAACTTTGTTCTGACACTTCCAAGAAACATCGCTGATATGGGTAAATTTTCGAACTTTGATTCTATTCAAATTTCAAATGATGTAATAGATAAAAGAAATAGAAATGCCGCTCGACATTCATACAACCAACAGAAAAGGAGATGGAGATATTTAGGATCTCATTTCTAAATTTCTGTACTAAGCAATATATATCCATGATCAAAGCTCATATGCTCCTGAAATTTCCACATGTACAATGATCTATAGACAAGCAAATCTAATGAATAAATAGTCACTCATTATACCCAGTTGTTTGGAAGTGAAAAATCATGGAATCTGAAGGAGGCTTCTCCTGCTGTGTCACGCTCAAGCCTAACCTCTGGCATATCCCTCCTAATGTCTCCACCCTCATCCAAAACTTCAGGTGGCACAGGAAGTATTTGATTCTCACTAGGATGGCGTGACCATTGAATCTCAGGTGGCAATGACATCGTGGGAGGGGACACTGTCCTAAGCCTAGCACTGCCTGTACATGGAGTAGCCAATGCTCGATCCCACAAGAAAACATGAATCAAGATAGGCGTGTTAGCATGCCGATGGAGCGAAAGTTTCTGGCTGAGGGAAACAGTGTCAAAGCAACGGATTGCTCCTGTTGAAGAAACCATCCAAGGAAGGACCTTTTGGTTTGACACTCTGGAAACAACCAGCAATCTTGATTTACTCGTAGCTTCTTTGTATAGATTACTGAGCCCTGACCTTGTCGAAGGTACATTTTCATTTCCATCAATAACTGATGAAATGTAGATAAATCCCTGCAAAATCAACAGAAAAAAAAAACATTCACAAACACTTCCCCTAAGAGTCATGATATACAGGTCCAGTAACATATCAAAGTAAAAAAATGTGACCTCTTCTGTGCGACTAATGGCAAACCCAAGCTTTGAATCATCTTCTTTTATTTTCATCTCTATTGCAAACTCTCCACAAAGAGGTGCATACCAAAGACGGACTGCTCTAACGACACCGATGTCAACCCCATGATAATCCTCAAAACCATACAAGCTTACATGTGCTAAATTAGACAAATCAGATAATGATCCAGCATTCACTGTAGAAGAGGCTGTCTCTCCAGATATCTATGTACCCAAAACGGAAAAGAAATACATTTCAATAATCACAACACCAATTTGAGAGCATGCAAAGCTTTTGAAAAGAAATTATACTTGCTGTAATGTCATATGCAAACACCAGAGCCAGCAATCCAACAATTTTGTGGATATTGTTGAGCTTTGGTTGCAATCTGATTTAATTGAGGCTGGCATGGTTATACCTTTGTGAGTAGGGACTCGGTCTGAATATTCATGAAAACAATAGGGACTCCGGAGGCCTGGGATGCATACAGCCATGTATTTGCCCTTGCAAGAGTGTCCTCCAGGTCATTGTACCTGGAAGCAACTCGATCTGAAGCTTTAGGAAGGAATAGTATGGAAAGAAAGCAGCTTGAATTGGGAACAGGTAGCACCTCCTGCATCCTCTTCATCCATGAATACGCGACATATCCGTCTTGAAGTGTAGCGCTGGATAGTGCACTAGCGATTCTGGAGCTTCTTGAATCTGCAAAATACTTGATTTTATTCAACGCTAAGCAAGAGTTACGAACCCATACTATATTAAAAAAGCAATTCGATGCTCTGGTTAAACGAATTAATGGCCATTCTGAACAGAAGTGGGACTAAACAGGATTGTAAATTGCAGTTCATGAATGATCTCCCAAGGAGAAATCTGTTATAATTTTTAATTAAAACTCAAGCTCTTGTCAACTTTAAAAGTACAATTCTCGCACGTGTGACAGTACCACGCGTGCAAAAAGAGAATCCATCGCAGAGTCAACACAAAAATATCCCAAATTCACGTGAATTGTAACTAAAAAGAAAAAGAAAAAGAAAAAGAAAAAGTGGAAATCCATCTAAGTCTCACCTTGCAACTCTAAGCATTCAGACACGGACCTATCTGAGAACCCGACTGCATAATTCGGATCCGCAATAGACCTCAAGATGTACTGCTTTTTAGACACCGACTCAGGCACGATACACGCTTGCAACTCAGCAAACTCATCCCGGCCTCGCCTGACTCGAACGAGAATTGAAGTCTCTTTATTCTTAAAGGAGTTATGAAGAATTTTCTGGATCCCACTCTTTCCGTTCTTGAACGGAGCCTTAAACGATTGAGAAGACCTGTGTCGTGAAGAAGAACCTAAACCAATCGTGATTTCTTCAACTATATCGCCAGTCTGGAGCATGTCACCGGTCCACTCATCGGCTTTGGAACTACCTTTGAGGCAGTCGATGGAAAGGACGATGAGATGTTTGGGGTCTCTGGAAGGGGAATCTGGGTCCATGGTCATTTTGGTGAGGTTAAAATTAGTCTATTGAGATTGAGAGGATGCTCATGCTTGTTCTTATGATTCAAAGGGATTTGGGATTAGAGACATAAAGAGTGTAAATTCAAAGAGAAAAATTCTAAATTGGCATGCAAATGGAAATGGAAATGGAAACGGGAATATAGTTGGTCAATGATGATGATGCTGCCAAATACAATTCAGACCGCGGATAGAAGTTTCTAAGGAAGGTAGTTGACTAATGACTGGAGCTTTTACAATCCCACACGCTTCTCACCACGACAAGCAGGAATCACAGGACGAGGTTGTTCATTAATTGACTACACGCGCATCTGTTTCGCGTGGCCTTCGATGTGAACTGACGTGAGAAGGAGAAAATTGCATGACTGGATGGTGACGTGGATAAATCACAAGGGGTGAAATGGTTAATTTTTTTTAATCTTAATTAATAAAAAGTATAAGCAAATCAACATAAATAATTATAATAATAAAAAAAAGGCCCAAAAGATGGAAGAAACTTCAAAGTGTAGTTAGAAAGGTATATTCACAAAAAGCGGCAGAGGAACCATTTGTTCAATCATATGCAAATATAATTGCAACGTTTTTCTCCACTATCATTGCAAGACTCTTAACATTGACCCACTCCAAGATTGTCATTTTCCTTGTTAATCATTTTATTTATTTTTTTTTAACGTAACTCTAAAAAAATTACCGACACCTTTTTCTACTTATATTAATTACTTATTAATTATCTTAAGGAAAAATAACAGAATTCTCTACTAATTAATTACATTATAAAAATTAAAATAATAATCATGATAAGAATAAGAATTCATGCATGTAATTTTGCTTGTAACTGTCTGAATTTAACAGGAACACGGCTCTTGAACATATCTCCTGAAAATTTTCGAAATTTAACAGGAATATGGGCATGGCTCTTGAACATTGATGAAGCAGCCTATGCATAAGTTTGGGCAATATGCACTTGTCATATCCTACTCCACATACATACGTACCACATTAACCTAGAAAATAAAAGAAAGGAAACAATAACATGAGTTGTCACATAAACTTCAACCATTCCATGCATGTGTAGGAACCACATCAATAATTAGCTCAGTTCCCCTGAATATGATTAAACGTGATGCTGATTTTCTTCTAATTCTGACGGCAAGTCAAATTTTCAAGCAATTGATTTGTTACACCATTCATTGGCTCCGTGATAGCCGTTATTCAGTTTTGAGATGAAGCCATTTTCAAACTTTCAAGATACGATATCATGCCAATGCAATTTAAAATTCTTAATAAAGATCTCCATTCTTCCATCAAATATAGATGGAATTTAAGAGTCCATTTTTTATATGGAAACTTAAATGCTATACTTGAGAGGTCTGGATTACTTACTAGAGCCATTTCTTCGTTGAAGATGCATCGGCATCAGTAGATGTAGTTTGTGTTCGCCTTCTGATCTTAAATTCCCCACTAGCGGACAACTGCCTTGGCCTTAGTGAAGAAAGTTTAATGGACTTCTGATTTGTTGATATTTCTGCAAGAGGACTTACTGATTTAGACTTCGTTTGCCGTTCATTTGATCTTGCCAAAGAACTCAAGGTCTTTGATGGTATCGATGTCTGCTTTGTTGCTAGAGCAAGGTCAGTACTTTTGAGAGGGGTCTCCTGAATGCGCAAAATATCAGCTTATAGTCGGTTCAAAAGAGAGAATTCTGAACATGAATGATGGCGGCTATGTACTTAGTTAAATAAAGTCACCTGATTTTTCATAACTGAAGCTTGTGCCCTGCTCCCAAGAGAAGAATCTGAATCGGAAGAGGAAGGGCTAGTACTACTGTCCATATCATAAACTATGTTATCCAGCATAAATGGTACTTTACTGTCTGAGACAGACAGAGGGGAGGACATTCTCCGAAGCCTTGTAAGCTGAACTAACTGCAACAGATTTTGTTGATCATATGAAAATCAGTAACTGTAACTGTCAGAATTACTATTGATCACATGCCATTTGTATTGCAGGTCCGATAGATATGAATTGTAAATATGTGAATTATTACGAATGCTCAACATGCCAGTACATTAACCATTACTCAAAACACAAATGAAATTACAACATGCATAGAATTTCCACATTCAATGGCTTGTTTCCACCCATAAAATCAAATTTTGACTTTTGTTATAAATATTACGACAATAAAGAATATGCAAATCATCAAATCTTCCAACAGGATCTTTCACTATTTCTAACTTGCTCTCCAAATAATTCAAAAGAAACAATCTTGGTAACACTAATTTCTTACCCTTTGTTCCAACACCATCGTGTCCTTCTTAAGTTTTGAAATCATTGTGTTCTTCCTGCGTATAATATCTTCCAACTCTGCAGTTCTCTATTATGGGGAAATGTATTTATAAACTAGATAAGAAAATTTGATGAGTACAAAACATAATTGAGAAAATACCTTTAACCCTGCCATATCAGTCGACTGAAGGGTTGAAATCAGCTCCTTTATGGTAGCATCCTTCTCTTCACACTCTCTCTTGAGGTTCAAGATATCTTGGTCTAGTGTAGATGTGTTCATCTGAAATACATACACCTCGTGACTCTTAACAGAAATTCAAACATAAAACAACAGAAA
>CAOGCB010660745.1:0-15490 GCA_948266635.1 Cnidoscolus chayamansa
AAAAAATGGATTAAAATGAAGTAGAAAGCCTAATTAATTGATATGAAGGCCGGTTTTCCGGGCGTGGGCTTCCAACGGGCTCACGTACCCAATTCCCTTACTCACGAATCTCTAGAAGACTAGTGTGATAAAATTGAGTAAAATCTACTGGGTTTTAAAATGGAGTCAATTGGATAGAATAGCTATGGTTTCCCATTTAACCAAAAAATGGGTGGCGACTTGATAGGACAGGCTAGGATAAATGATAGACCGATGTTCCTATGCTCGTCACGGAACGGGTTGGGCATGAACACAACTGAAGATGTCGTTGAACCACAGAGAAAAAGGTTTTTAGATTTGGATTTTGGTTGTTGAACTAAGTCCCTAAAACGGAGTTATGCCTCCATCCAATGATCCTTTGATGACAAACATGCCGCTAAAAGTCCCCTACTACCACCTTTTACCTAAGTTGCAATGTATGTTTTTATGTCATGATATGTTATATGATGTAGGGATTTATGAGAATGTTATAAAATATGTAAAAGGTCTATAGTTAGTCTCTAACCATAAGTCCATAATACAGGATTGGACCCTGGAAACCATGGACTCTGGTGATATACGAGATATTCATTTAAGATCTACTATCCAGGTGAGTGGATATATTTAAAGTGAATTATGATATAGAAATATGAAATATTTATAGCATGATCCCGCATCATGGATGTTGTAGAATGTTTACATTAGTACATAAGATATGATACATTGCATTATTACATGATATGTGACTGATAATGCTGAATAATTCAAAACCCCACTATGCTCTGTTATGGATTTTCGCACAAGCCACAGAATGACCCTTGGATGTCCTGTGGATTATGTATGCTATGTTTGTATATGATAAGACCAAGATGGCCGAAAGGAGCTTCTTGGCTCATATGCAATTTTTTAGGAGCTGGTAAGCCAGTCGGGCATCAATTGTTCTTGCAAAGCTAGCAAGCCCACCAGAGCTATACCAAGGTTTTGGCAACTTCATTACATTATGTGGAATATTTTACTGTGATGCATTCACGTGCACGAAATGTATATTTTATGATGAGGTTATTGACCCTATAAAGAGAAAGCTGATTTTGATGATTACAAAACTAAATGAAATAAGCTAACAATTATTCAAGCACTTAAGAATGCATAAACAATAAGACCTAAAGAAGAAGATAAATGGATAATATGAAGATCAAGGCAAGAAGAAATGAAGACAAGTCAAGGTACGCAAAAACATGTAAGAGAAGTGAGCTTTTTGATTTGCCAAAGAAATTATCTCATTCATAAAAGTTTTACAAAACATATTTTTAGAACATATTTTTGAAGTAAGCTAAACTAATTTTAAAACTACACTTTTCTGAACAGATAGTTAAAAATGAAATTAGCCAACCAGTTTTCGAAAGTAGCAAACTATTCGTGCAATTAGCTAAACTACTTTTACAATCAAAATAATTTTAGCTAAGCTAATTTTGAACATAGCCTGAATAGAATCCTGACAGAAGTACAGTTTGCGCAGATTGTACAGTCATCTGCAGGATTCCAACGGCTAGTTCTAACCGTTGGTGACCTTTTGGTCCAGAAATCTTCAAAGCTCTTTTTCACCTATAAATACTTGTATTTGGTCCAATTTTTTTGTTAATGAAAGTGAGATTTTATTGAGGAATATTTTGAGCACATTTTTTAGCATTTTTCATTAACTTTCATTCAAGAGCTTCATTGGCAAATCTTCTCCTCTTCTCATAGCTTTCAGCTGTAATTTATTACTAAGAGAGTGATTCATTTTTATCATCAATTCTAATCAAGAATTTGTCTTAGTGAGGGCACATCACTTAGAAGAGGTTATTAAGCACCTTGGAAGCTTAAAGAAGTTTGAAGGGAATCAAACTTGTAAGAGATTTTCTAAGCACCTTTGAAGCTTGGAAGAATTATAAAAGGTTTTATCTCTTATCTGGAAAAAGAGATTGATAGTGAAGTGGAGATCTCAAGGAATAGCTTGAGAATAGTGGACGTAGCCTGGATTTGGCCGAACCATTATAAATTCTTGTGTTTGAATTCTCTTTACCTTACTCTCATTTGATTGATAGCTTATTAATATCTCTTGAATTATCTGAATGATATTTAGTAAAGTTTGATTGATTATTTTTTAGAATTTATTGAAATGGATTTTAAAATTAGCAAACTTGAGAACTTAGCTAATTTTAATTATCTGGATGATCATTATAGATACATTTGGATACTCTCTCTTGCTCATAAAAATGGAACCTTTAATATATTTATAAAATTATGCAGAAGGGTTCAAAATGAAAATAAGTTATGCATCACCTCCTTAAGGAATGATCATGGAAAGAGTTTTGAACACATTTTATTTAAAGATTTTTTTTTTAAAAAAAAGGCATGATGTTTTTCATTCATTCTTAGCCCCAAGAACACCTCCACGTAATAGAATTATTGAGAGGAAAAATAGAACAATGCAGTAAATGGCTAGGACTGTTAAATGAGAATAAAATATCCTAAATATCTCTTGCCAGAAGATGTGAATATAGCTTGGTATATTGTAAATAGGGTAACCATTAGAGTCACTTTAAAGAAAACTCCCTATGCATTATAGAAAAGCAAAAGACTAATTGTTCATATTCTCAAGTGTTTTAATTATAAATGCTTATACTGATAAACAAAAAGAACTTGAAAATTTTTTTTTGATGCAAATGACATACTTTTATTTTAGTCTTTCCCAAGCAAGGCCTTTAAAGTTTTTCAAACAGAAAGAGCTTAACTATTAAAGAATGTGGAAATGATGTGTTTGATGAAACTAACTCTTCTTTAGACAAAAGAGATTTTGCTGATAATGACATTAAGCAGATTTTTAGCAAGCTAGATCTTGGTAGAAACAATGAAAATGAGCAGAATACTAAAGTGAATAATAAGGGCATGCAACCAGAAAATAAAGCAAAGCTTGAAGATGAATTTGAATAGCAATCACATGTGGAAGAACTGCAAATTCAAGAACCTCAATACGAAGATGCTCCTCAAGAATGAAAATCCTATGGATACCTTCCTAAAGAGGTCATTATTTGTGATCATTCATAGAAAATGATGACAAGAGATTGATGCAAATCAAAATATGCTAAAGAAATTCAAGATGGAGGACTTGAAAAGCTTAAGTACTCCAATGAACGCAAGCATCAAATGGATAAAGGTGAAAATGGTAAAGAAATTGATCAAAGGTTGAAAAGAGGTATGATGAGCTCACCTCTCTATTTGATTGTATCAAAATCTAAAATTTATTTTAGTATGTGCTTATGTGCAAGATGTCAGTCATATTCTAAAGAATCTCATCAAATTGCTGTAAAAAAAATGTTTAAATATCTTGTTGGTACATGCTCCATTAAACCATGGTATTCCAAGTTTGAAAATTTTGATTACCGAATATGGTGACATTGATTTTGTTGATATTAGACTACATAGTAAAAGCACATTAGATACTAGTCGAATTATTAGGATTATAAAAGGCAATCCTCAATTATGTACAACTGAGATTGAATATGTTGCAGCAGAAATTTGTGTTACTCAAATCCCTTGGATGAACCAGCAACTTGAGAATTGTGGAACAAAAGTTGATCATGTGTCTATTAGATGTGATAACATTAGTGCTATCAACTTAACTAAAAATCTAGTGCAGCATCCCAGTTCTAAACATATAGAAATCAAATATTATTTGAGATCATATCCAAAATGAAGATACTATACGAGAATTTATGCCTACTGAAAAATACTTTGTTGATTTACTCACTAAAGCCTTTAAATGAAGAAGATTTCTACAGTACAATAAGGGAATTAAGAATGAGTGATATAGTTGAATAAAAGTTGAATTTTGTGAAACTCATTCAGTTACTTGAGATGTTATGTGAATGTAAAAAGAAAGGTCATAACTTGTGATTTTGAAAACTTGACATGCTGCTATTATGTCTTAAAAATAAATTGCTAAAATTGGAACATCATGCTTAAGAACATCTTATGTTTTCTTTAATCATTTATGTTATGTGATTAGTGTTATAACATGCTCATTAAAAATAATTTAACATTATCAAATATTTTGATATAAGTCATAAGAAAATATGTTCATTAAAAAGAAATACAGAGTTATTATTTTGATTCATACAACTTGTACATTCAATTTATACATTTACTGCTATTTACCTTATGTGATAGTTACAATATACACAAAATACAATAGCTTCGGGATGTATGTCATAAGCATAGCTTAGCTACCTCTAGAACCTCGATGTTAACCACGTCTATTGATTGCTCCAATTTTGCTTGCTACTCTCACCTGCGTTCATCAAAGATAAACGTTGAGTATGGCTACTCAATAAGTTACGCACAATACACAAATAGCATGCATAGCAACAATAAATCATGCGCACCGATAAACAATTGTCTCACATCAAATATCATCATATTCCATAACATAATCATATTATTTTAATATTCTCATTCTCGATGAATAATATACTTCAATGATGAATATGATGTTTCAATGTATGATCTGGATGCATTCATGATATACACCCACCACCATAAGGTAATCTCATGGCCATATCCCATAATCTGATTGTGCATAATCTCTGAGTAATAATCAATAAGGAGTATCTGAGTCTCACAGAACTAGCACACAAATCGAGTCTCACGAAACTAGCACACAAACCGAGTCTCACGGATCCACATATATGTGCAATACTCGAATCTCACGAGAATATATATATTGTGCTTTACCCATAATATACCAACACACAAACCAAGTCTTATGGATCTGTATATATTGTGCAGTTCCTGAGTCTCACAAGAAATATATATGTCATGTGGTATTTTACCCAAGTCTCACGAGTTATCTCCATCTCCAGCATACCATATTATGTATGACATATTGTATGAATCTCACATTACCATATACACTATTACATAATCATGTTTCAACAAACCATGTGCATATGCTTTACATTATTGTCATGCCCCTCATAATCATTGGATGTCCATAACATATTATTCACATTTCTATAAAATCACATCAATCTCATATAATTTACCAATAACATTTCATATTCAGTGTCTCGATCACATTCCAAAATCGCAACAAGGCACACAAAAGTTCAACATTATATTTTCACACGTTCTTGCATAGAAATATACACTTCTATGGAAAATATACCTGGTGGCCCCTAAACTATGAATCATTTGCACACCAGGTACTAAAGTAATAACAGTTTATATAACCATGCAATCACACACTTCGAATACAATCATTTTGGCATGTAGTCACACAATGACCCGTAACTTACCAATTATCGCTTTTCCCTAATCGACCCTTCCTTGGTCTACGAAAATCCTTCCAACTGTGTACCTATTTCACATTATATTTTATCACATCAATCATCTATAAGCATCTTTTATTCAATCTTAATGATAGGCATGGTAAACATAATTTCTGACACACACCACATCAAACCCCTAATCGCTACGCACACGATTATCTAATTTATTTGGAAATCCATTAACCCTATATTTTGACTTATTTCCTATGCTTAATTCATAAGAATTTCATAATCAATGTCTTAATTAAGCATTGATAAGCTTTAGGTACAAATATCATGTCATTAGATTGTCATTTAAGGATAACTCCTTGTTTAAGGTTCATTCATAAGCATTCCACCTGAATTACCTTTGGATTTTGTCTAATTTCAATACCTTACTCAACTCCAATTACCCTAAAATTTTGTACACCTTCAGAAAACTTAACATTCAAGATTTCATTTAAATTTTAGCTCATTATAAGTTCATTAAGGCCACTTTTTACTTAGCTAAATTCTATTGCCCGGAATGGAATTTCCATTACTAGTTGCTTACTGTTCTAGTCCATTTGACCATTTAATTCAATTCATTAGAGTCTAACATTTTAACTATATTTCCTTAATACATTGTATAAGTTGCCTATCGAATTTGGTTAGCATCCAAAATCATTTGGATATTTTTCATATTATTTTATTTGCATAACACACCCTTATATACCTTTCTGCCCTCCTTTAACTAATTCATGTCTCAAATCAACCTAGTTCATGCTCATTTTCATAGAAATTAGGTTAACATATAATTAAAGTTGTACACAAAATTTCATGTCATTGAGAATCCATTTGGGTGCAAAATACAGTGCTTACATTTTTGGTATATCATATAAGCTTATCCAGTAGGTCTCATTTGACATATCTAGTTTGTTTAACCATTTTGACCAATTTAGATTATGTTTTTGACAAAATTCAAAACATGAAAGTTTTAGTCAACATCCTAAATAAGCTAAATATGAAATTTCATAAATTATTATGATCATTAAGGCCTTCAAAATAAAGAAAACCAAATGTCTTACATTGGAACTTGTAATCCAACTGTTTATGACCTTTACCTATTCTCACAGTATTTTTATGATTTAAACGATGGAATTTGGTAAAATAATATTCTAAAACATTGTATCCAACATCCACAGTTTCTATTGGTATATTATTCAATATTTTTGGACATCAAATGGTCCTCCAAAATAGGAACACAATTCGGACTACTATACTGAATAGTCTCTCCAGCAACCATTCACACCTTCTACCCAATCAATCACATCCTAAAGCAAACAATTTCAATTCAATTCATCATTCCAGTTATTTTTCATCCATTTACAGGCATTACAGTTCACAAAAACCACACAAACCATATCTTACCTCTTTAGAAAGGTCTTCTCTTTGCCTTTCACCTCCTTCCCTTCGACCTTACTTAGTTAGCTCCAAACCTCACCTACCTTTCAAGATTCAGAAACCCTAACTCTCTTCTCTTCTAGTTCTCTTCCTTGCCCGACCTCTCTCTCTCTTTCTCTTCTGATTTGTACTAGCTTTCCCTTTTTTTTTCTCTTTATTTGGCTGAAGTCGGTGCCACCTCCTACTTGGAGTATTTCAGCCATCTCTTCCTTTTTCGTTCTAATTTTTTTTTGTTTATCCCTTTCCCCCTTATTTATCTGTGTACTAACTTAATTAATTAATAATAATAATAATAATAATAATAATAATAATAATTCACATAATAAAAACCCATTTTGCCAATTACCATCTTGCCCTCTTTCACATTTTAACCTACTTGCTTCCTACATTCTTCATACCTATTGTCATCTTTTTACTTGTATAATCATTCTTTCATTAATTCAAATGCTTTAGCTTTGCATACATTCATTTATCTATACATATATACCCTTGTACACTTAGTTTCATTTGTATACTTTTCTTTCACTTTTAAGTGTATCTTACACTTGTATGTCTCTCTTTTCTCTACTAGAAGTTTTATACTTCAAAGATCATGTATTTCTCATTTTGTGTATCACATTGCTCATTCATATTTGCCTATTTGTTTACCAGATCTCATGCAACTTATACACACACACTAGTTGCATACCAATTATATATCACATGCATACTTACATGTAAATAAGTATCATACCACTTCTAACATTTTTACATACTTTGGCATGCCATATATATCAAGCACATATCACATCATTTTGCATACTCTATATCATGCATTCAAGTTCTCAAGTATAGTTTAATTAGACACCTAATCCCTTAAGCCCTAATAAGCATATGTGACAGAGCTAGCCAAAACCTTATCTAAATACAGCGATAAGAACTATCGGGTGCAGAATCAGCTAGAGCAGGTCAACCTCCAATTCATTCGGGAAAGGAGTGACAAGGCGCTATACCAGGATCTCCATCTGGAACTTAAAGAAAAAGTTAGAATATTGGAAGACCTGGCCTCAAGTAGGAAAGAGGAACTTCTTCGAGATTTAGAATAAGCTCTAGCGGCATTAAACCCCATGCAGTATGACAAGCTGCTACATCATTACCTTTTGAACTATTAGTTGATATGGAGGGCCCTACCAGAACCAAGGCCCTGAAAATGCCTTTCATTGTAACAAGCCTGAATACATCAATGAAATTCACAATGGTTTGCTAATTTTGCTTGGATGAATGTCATGATTGAATGACTTTCCATTTTAACTCCTTGTTTTACTTCCTTCTAAATTTCTCCCTTGTCCTAACATAATAAAGTAAAATAAGGATGGCTAAATAACCAAACTAATTAAAAAAAATCCTCTAGGGAAATAGCAAAGACGCGACAGAACCCTGCCCCAGGCCTAGGAATCAGCAAAAAGAATCACAACACGCGCTCGATCAAGGAGGAAGAAGATGGAAAGCCAAGAATAGGTGCAAGAACTATAGGAACAAGTGTCAAAGTTAAAAGGTTAGATTGTTGAATTAGTGAAGATGATGCAAGCCTTAGAAAAATAGGCGAGCAAAACCTAGGAACAAGTGTGACCCTAGAAGCCCTGTAGCCTCCATACACTCTTTGGCCTATGCAATCAAATATGTCAATTCAACAACCTTACTTTTATTCAGGGGAAGGCATGAAAGCATCAAACCACCACCCTATCTCGCCGAGGGTATGTTTTCTTATCCTCCCGCTTCCTTAGAACAAGCAGCAAATGCTCCTATTCATGCAATGCACCCTGTAGCAGTTGAACAATCCCATCCACCTACTTGTAAAATCCCTGAGACAGAGAGGGAAGGGCACAAGACCGAAGATGAGAAGTTTACAACTTTGGAAGAACGATTGAGAGCAGTTAAAGGACTTAATCTATATGGGCCACTAGATGTCTTATCTTTAAGAATTACTCCGGACATCATAATCCAAAAAAAGTTCAAAGTACCGAAATTTGAAAATATTTAGCCACAACCAATCCAAGGATCCATCTGGCTACATATAGCCAAAATGTCAGTGATTGTAAATGACAAAAATTATTAGTCCACTTCTTCCATGAAGGGCTAATAGGAGCAGCGCTAAGGTGGTTCATTCAATTGGATAAAGGAAAAATGAGAACGTGGGAAGACTTAGTCGACACCTTCATCAAGCAATAAAAATTCAATTGCGACATGGCGCCAACACGGAGAGACCTCCAGAATCTAACATAGAGAGAAAATGAAGGCTTCAAAGAATACGTCCAAAGGTGGCAAAAGAAGGCATCAGAAGTACATCACCTAGTTATGGACCATGAATTATGTTCCCTATTCATTAAGACTCTCAAAGCTCCTTACTTCAACTTAATCATTGGGAACACCTCCAACAACTTTTCAGACATTATCCAAATGGGGGAAATAATCGAGGCCAACCTTTGTCTCAGAAGGTTGCACGAAGGAGGAAATGAGAAAAAGGAGACTTCTCAATCAAGGAATAAAAAGGAAGGGGACGTGTATGTGGTCACTACCCAAGGATACACGAACAGTCCTAAAGGGTTCTTAACTGCTCCCCAATACAATCAGCCCTATACCATGATCAGCAGTAATTCGACACCCTTTTAGGAACAATCGCTCCACTCCTCTCAACTGAGAGCTTTAAGACTCCAAAATACCTTCCTTCCAGATGTTAATCCAACTGGCAACGCGCTTAACCCCAAGCCTCCCAGATATATGGACATACCAATTTTCATGCCTCTGAGTGAGATTTATCGGTACCTATTGGGCATAAATCTAATATTGCCAATACTGATGGATCCAATAAGGCCACCTTGCCTCATAGGCTATGATCTGAACGCTCAATGTAAATACCATAGGGGAGCCATTGGACATGCAACGGATAACTGCAAAGCGTTAAGAGGGAGATTACAGTCCTTGATTTGGAATGGATGGTTAAAGATTGAACCTGAGGATTCCTCACCAAACATTAGTACTAACCCACTTCCCAATCATTTAGAGGCGGGGGGACCAAGCGTAAGCAATATCTTGGTCATAAAAGACAAAGAAGACAATATAGAACGAATAGTTCCCTACTTCTAAGAAATACAAGAAGCATTGCAGCTTACCAAGAAGCCTCAGGCAGATTAAATGATGGAAATCGACCAGGCCTAAAATTATGCATAGCATGAGAATTAGAAAAGGACACAATTTAACTGCCTATATAGAATTCATATTAGAGGTGTCTCGGTTGATAGCCTTAGGGATCATCCGCTTCAAAGTAAAAGGCTCGGCGCATAGGTAGGAATGGTGCAAAAAGAGGAAAAAGTCGATCCGAGACATCCTCTCCCAGCCTGGCTTGTCCAGACCATCATACAAATTCCCACACAATTCCCAATCACTAACACACAAGGTCTCGTGGAATTATGATTATAAGGTGATTACAAGACCAGTAACCTAAGATGAGCCTCTACCAAAGCCAGGAAAGAGACCTTTCAAGCTTACATATTTGGGGCCAACCCATCCTAAGCCCAGTAATAAGATGCAAGTTCACTCCCAGGATGTCTAAGAGCCATGGATAGATTTTATCACCAAGAGTGGATGGTGCTACCCAATTGTAGAGCCAAAGAGGAATGAGAAAGTGAAGGTCAAGAACCCAAGGTAGTAGAGTTGTCTAGGCAGAATCCATAGGAACATGACGAGACGGAAGAACCTCCTAAGAATGAGGATGATGATGACTCGCTCTTGTACATCATTAAACGGAGCGAGTATGACGTGGACAAACATCTGAGAAGGAGACCCCTACAATATCACTGTTTTCATTACTTTTAAACTCGGATGCTCATCGACAGATGCTTAAGAAGTTCCTTAACCATGCCTATGTAACGCTAGATGTCTCTTTAAGGCAATTTGAAAGGATAATCGGCCAAATACAAATGGCCAACCTCATATCCTTTGCGGAAGAAGAAATATACCCTATAGGGAAAAAGCATACGGAAGCCCTACACATCACGGTCAATTATGGTGAATGCATGTAGCCAAGGTGTTAATAGACAATGGTTCAACTCTGAACATCCTCTCAGTAGCGACTTTGACAAGGCTGCCTATTAGGACATCTCAGATAAGAACATCCAGCATGATAGTCTGGGCCTCCGACGAAACCAAGAGGCAAGTAATGGGTGAAGTAGAAGTACCTCTCCAAATTGGCGCATGCACCTTTGATGTTACATTCCAAGTAATGGACATCGAACCAGCCTAAACCATGCTTATGGGAAGACCCTCTATTCACGCTGCTAATGTCGTACCATCATCCCTTCACCAAAGGGTGAAATACATAGCAGAGGTAAAATTGGTAACCGTCAAAGGGGAAGAGGCCATCATGATAACAAAGCCTCAGTTGCTCCCCTATATTGAGAACACCGAGGAAGCCTCAGAGACCGCTTATCAAAAATTTGATACTGAAATATCTAAAGCTCCTCTATCGCCTCTTGAGATTCCCTAAATGGTAGCAAAAATAATGGGAAAGAATGGATAAGACTGACAAGGGTCTAAGCATACGATTGGAAGGAATCCTCAAACCTATAATGATAGTCCAAAATGAGGGATGTGTTGGCCTTGCTTTTAACTCTGGAGAAGTAGAGGCCGCCAGCCAGACAAAAGGAAGACAAAAGGGATCCTGCCGCTATAGGACACGTTCATTCAGAAAGGAACGATTCTCCTAAATAGTGAAGGTGAAAGCCCATATTACACCATCAACACGATTGAAGATGCTACGCGCTTTGACCTCCTGATCTGGAAGACGAGAAAAGATGAAGGGCTAGGCAATTATCAAGTGGAAGATATCACACTTGTCTGAAAGTAATAATATATTTAACTACCAATGGATTTTTGATGTAGAGGGACACACCCCCAATGAAATCTTAATAAAATACAAGCACCTTTGCAAATTTCATTTTTCTTTCCTTTTTTCTTCTAGGTCACAATCTATGTCTGTTTCTGTTCCCTTTGGCTTCTTAGTTCATCATTGATCATAAACTATCAACTCCTCCATTCTTATTAGCAACCTTAACCCCACTCTTCCTTTCCTTCGAACTCTAGGGCTGAAGAAAGAAAAATCCCAGAAGATACGATTGATCTAGTGGACTCACCAGTTAATTTCAAGGAAACCATATTTAATGTAGAGGAGAATGACTCGGGTGACAAAGAAGTCACATACGGGGACTGGCAAGAAGAAAATGAAGAACCATGCCTCACTCCTTGCGAAGAGAACATCATCATAGTAAATCTCAGTTTGGCAGTAGAAAAAAGGGAGCTCAGAATAGTAGCCAATGATGAAAGAGAACATTTGGAATCCCTGCTGAGAGAATATCTAGACATTTTTGCATGGGGTTACGACGATATGCGAGGGCTTGATCCTCAGATAGCCACACATAAGATCCCACTTATTCCAAGGGCAAAACCTATAAAGTAGAAATTGAGAAGGATGGACCTAGAGACCCTCCTGAAAGTAAGGGATGAAGTTAAAAAGCAATATGAGGCTAGATCTCTTGAAGTTGTGAAATATCCAAAATGGATGGCCAATGTGGTCCCGGTACCAAAGAAAGATGGAAAGATTGGAGTCTGTATTGACTATTGAGACCTCAATAAGGCCAGCCTAAAAGATGACTTCCCACTCCTTCATATCAACATCCTAATTGACAACGCCGCAGGAATAGGATGATGCTCTTGCATAGATGGCGTCTCAGGGTACAATCAAATCCTCATGGACCAATAGGATAAAACAAAGACCGCCTTTGTCACCCAATGGGGGTCTTTTGCTATCGAGTCATGCTGTTTGGATTATAGAACACGGAAGCAACATATCATTATGCTATGGTGACATTATTCCATGACTTAATCAACAAAGAAGTCGAGGTGTAAGTGGATGACATGATCACCAAGTTGAAACGAATGGAAAGCCATGTGAATACCTTGCGCAAAGTTTTTGAAAGGTTTTGGAAATATCAACTCAAACTCAATCCTTCAAAATGTATCTTCGGGATTAAGTCCAGAAAACTATTAGGTTTCATCATAGGCGAAAAAAGGAATTGAGGTGAACCTAGATAAGGTAAGGGCAATTCTAGAAATGCCCCACCCAAGTACGATAAGGGAAGTTTGAAGCTTTTTAGGCAAGCTGAACTACATTGCCAGGTTCATCTCCAACCTCACCGGAAAGATAGAACCGATATTCAATCTATTAAGAATGCTTAGCGTGTTGGTTCTTACCATACGCAAGTTTGGAGAGACTCGATTAAGGGATCCAGTGAGGTCCATCTGTAGAGGAAGGTGAAGATTATCTTACAACTGGTTTGTACTATGTACTGTACAGCTAATTTATAGTATTGGCATGTACATAGGAACTTAGATTAGTTATAGAAATATGTTGTCAATATGTAAAAGAGTTAGACATTTTATAGGTAAACTGATTTTTATCTTATTGTATTCCAAAATCTAGGAAGAACATGCCTAACACTTGAGGATGATACGACAGACACTGAGAAAACACCAATTATACGTGATGTTCCTGAAGTGTGAGTTTTGCTTGAGGAACGTCTCTTTCTTAAAAGGATTGAGTGGTGAGTCCATAAGAGCACAAAAGCCAACTTTTGAGTGAAACACGAATGAAATCACCTCTTGATAGTAGACATACGAGGGAGCATGTGAGGTCCAACTTTTGTTTCTTGTTTTTGTCAAATTCAAGAATGGGGAAAGTATAGGCGAATTAGCCTAAAACATTGATGTACCAAGTAAGTATTATATCTTAATTACTTTTAATGTTACTGATTTATCTTCTTTTGATATTGCAAATTTGAGGACAAATCTTTTTGAGAAGGGAAGAGTTGATTCAAATATGGTTCAAGCTTCGCACATAAGCCAAGAAGTTGACAATAATATTATTTTGGCTTTTGGACCAATTACGAGGGTTCATACAAAAAATATTAAAATGTTACTTCAACACTTAGTGCAATAAGTTTTTTACAATAAAATTAATGCATGCAAAGTAAAATTTAAGTTCGCAATACATGATGTTCCAGATGAAGTATTCGTTAATCTACTTGAAGCAAAGGAATAAATAATCTAGAGTAGCCAACATACCAACATCGCATATGAACATATGATTCATTTTGGAGCTTGGAGCATGAATGACTGAAACTACCATGAGCATATTTATTATTTTTGGATGTTAATAGTTTATTGGACTTATTTTAATGTTAATTAGAACTTCTTAAATACTAAATTTTGTTGGCCCATTATTTTTTTAGAGTAGGAATATAATCATTGTTTAAGAAAAAAAAACATTTTCTTAGTATTAGGATAAATATAAGAATTTTGATTAGTATTAAAATTAAGAATTTTTTTTTATACTAGAATTAGGATTTGAAAAACTATAAAAGAATTTTCATATGTCAGCCACATGATTGAATCAATTATTACCGTGAATAATTTATTTTGCTGATTTAAAAAAAAATTCTTATAAGGATTTTATTGAATTTAATGTTGCATCAAAAATTGCCAGAAACTTAATAATTTCATGACTATTCTATTTTTGTTTTTTTTTAATTATCTAATTAAATTAATCTTAACGTGTATTTTTTTTATCTTATTGTAATCCTGTCTGAAATTCATCATCAAATATACTGTCTACTTTTGCCTTCATCTTTCGGCAAATGTCAAATGTTCTCTTGCCTTCCTTCTCCCCACTCAAATATAGCCAAAAGGTAATGGGAATGAAATGGCTTTTCGTTTCCATCAACTCGTTTCTTTAATTACTTGGGATTTGTCTCAGACGAATCAGGAATACTTGTATTTGCTGCACCTCAGTATTTTGCATTCGAGTAACGCTGTTGCCCATGCTCTAAGGCCTAGGAACGTTCAAGTTCAGCTGTAAGAACGCAGTTACCACAGCTCCCATGTTTGACAAAGACCAAAGTCTAGGTTCGAGCGATGGTAATGAGTAAATCACCCGAGAAAATCTGGCATAAACGAACTTGCATCCGATTAATATCTCCAGTATCAAAAATCAATTCCAATTTCAAAATCCATAATCAATATTACTCGATTAATTTATCGGACCTTACACAAATAATCCGACCCCATCCATACACCTGCATGCATTGTCTCTAATTGGTTCCCAACCTTGATAAGTTCAGCTAAACAAAGTTACCCACCTTCCAAACGACAAATGACTGACAGTTTCCAAGACATTTACCATGCAGCACATACCAGCATATCCTCTCCCACGGGAGGAGGATACTGCTTGAACAATAATTTATTAATTCTGTGGCCTTAATCCCGGAACTGGTAGATTCTGGGATAATAATTTCGTTATCCCAAAGCGAGAACTAAGGCGGGCTTTGAACTGGTGAAAGAAGAGAGGGGGGATCTGTCGGCTGCGAGAAAATTGTTCAAGTGGAAAACATGAAAGAAACTGCAGGTAGTCAGGGTGTCCTATTGAAGCAGTAGCGGCATTCATACATCAACCGTAATACAAATCTACATTTTATGCAGCTATCTGCAAGCATAGACTGAGAAAATAGAAAATGAAGATTGATCTATCCTCTCCAGTTGTCCTTCAACTGCCTTATCTTCCGAAGAGTTTCGACAGGAGACTTGCACCCTAT
>CAOGCB010660850.1:0-14444 GCA_948266635.1 Cnidoscolus chayamansa
TTTTTTATGCCTTTTGATTTGGGTTTTCGTGCTTGCTAAACGATTTGGAGGCCTTCACTATTTTCTACTGTAACTTCATTCTCTGTTTGTTTTATGAGAAAAAAAAAATGGGGTGAAGGAAGAGAAAATGCCACTACCAAATACAGTTTTAAATGCTTTCCTCTTTCTTTCTTCAATTAATTCTTTATTGCGAGTCCAATTTCTCATCTTCAGGATCTAATTTTCTGAAAGTTGACTCTTGATTGTATTTATTTATTTATTCCCTTTGCTTTGCCTCCTCTGTTTGGTTGATGAGAAACTGGTGAGAAGTCTAAATTTGGAAGCTTTATGTTTTACTTGATTAGGTTTTTCTCCCCCCTTTCTTTCTCAACATTATTGAGTGAACAAATTGGTCCAAAATGGAAATAATAGATGCTTTCTTTACATTATTGGAACTGGAATAGAGAAAAAGAAGTGCAAAAGCAAAATGATTGCACTGTCCAAGTTTCGGCTTCTTTTCGCATTCTTCTAATTCCTCCAATTATGTGATGCGAACCAGTATTGGTTTGTTTTTTTTTTTTTTTTTTTTTTTTTTTAAATCTTGGAACCCACTTAGAGCCTGATAAAAGAAGAAAAAGTCCCTTGTTTATTTTCTGGGGGGCATAAAGAAGGAAAAAGTAGGGAAAGCTAAACAGGGAAAGTATTCTCCACTTCTGTTTTATGGTTTTTTCCACCTTCTCTCTCTCTCTCTCTCTCTCTCTCTTGAGTGGGGAGCTAAACTTGGGAAAATGAAAAACATAAAAAATACCCTTCAAAAAATTGTTGTAGATCTCTGCTTTTATTATGAGTGGGTATTTTTGTGCAAAATAATGTTATCCTCCTCAACCATTTATGGGTCTTAGATTGGCAAACTTCAAGGAACTTGTTTCCAAATATATAGGATCTTGCATTTTTCTCGAAGATGTCTTTCAGTTCAATTTGTTTGTTTTTGAACTTACTGGATCAAATTCTTGATTGGACACTGGTAAGTGGTAAGAGAGGCCGGGCACCACATGCGATTCTCTTGATTCCAGAACTGAACTAAAAAATCTTTTAAACAGAAGAAAAAATCTTAGAAGTTGAATTGTGAAATTGAAATATTTTAAGTTTCATCTTTTTGAGTTTAAAAGCCTGTGGGGTGTTTCAATTTTAACATATGCTTGATTATTTGATTGTTAAGTAACTTCAATTTTTGTGTTCCGATTAAAGACAATGATTAGAAGCTACTGGGGCAATAAAGTGGATTGATGCTACTAGGGCATTAAAGCGGGTTCCTTTTTATATTTGCAGCTTCCACATCAGGAAAGTTGTGTGTGATCGCTTTCTGTTCTTTAGATATATTCTCAAAATAGCACTTATTGTGGAATTTGATTGCTTGCAGCATTTTAGGAATCTTATATCATACTGATGCTAACGTAATTGATGAAGTTCTAATTTGATTTCTTTCTTGTTTAATGTAGAGCAACATAATTCAGACCTCTACCATATCAGATTATGACCTTGGAGCAGAAGGGGATCTATTCAAAGCTCCAGAGCCGATCATTGAAGAGCCAAGTGTGGGCCTTGATCCCATGACAGCAGCCATTTCAATGATATCCTGTGGAGAAGAAGTCATCTCCTCACAAGGACTAAAGGTGGCAGATATCGAATCAATCGAAACTGAGCAGCTCCTGAGTGAGGTTTTCTATGAGTGCAAGAAGGACCTCATGGAAAAAGCAGCCATAGAAACACCGCTCTCAGATATTCTGGACATCAAAATTCCCATTCTGCAGAATGACGAAAACCAGGTGCAAGAGAACAAATTCCTTCCTGATGCGTCCTTACCAAAAAGTATCAGCTTAGGATGCTTGAACTCAATGGAGTGGTTGCAAGGTGCTGCAATGAAGGCGAATTTTCTCGATTTTTCTGGAGTGGATCTTGGAACTGCTTACGGGATGAGAAGAGCATATAGCGAGGGAGATATAAAGGTTAGAATCACTTTCTTTGGCTTTTGCTTCAAATCTTCTTCGTTAATGCCTTACACTTTTGGATTATAGGATTTTCTAGTGCATTATTTTGGTTTCCCCTTTCATTAGTCTCTTCAGATGGGAACAAGTAGAGTTAGGCATTTACCTGTCAAAGAATCAGTATTGCAATGTTTACTTTCTTCTTTCGGTGTGCATAGATTGGAACTGCTCTATTGTCAAAAGGATTTCTGAAGAATTGGAACACACTTAACCATACTGTTGTATGTTAATGCTGCTGCAATAGATTACTTAAGAGACATATAAAAGGCTCTTTCTCTCTCTTTCTGTCTTTTAAATTTATACATGATAGATCTTCCACTGTGCCTCATCTTGGTATTTTTGGAACATGTTTAACCATTGATAGACCTTCTGTGTTGAGAGGATAGTTGACACCTTCTTCCTGCCTCACTGTGAACCCAATTGGTTTTCTTCTACTACTCAAAATATAGACTACAGTGAACAAATATCCAATTGTTATGAAATGATTGGTCTGTTGCTTCTTTTTTTTTTTTTTTTTTTTCATTTTTCTCTCCCTTATGTCATTTGTCTGGCATAATCCACCAGATTCCAGTGGATCATTCCTATGTGATTGAACACCGAGTTTCAATGGCTTTGTGATGGGGAAGTCTACTAACTGAGAAATGTTTAGAATCTTCTGGCTGAAATCCAAAAGATGGGGCTGGATCATTGATAATGGGTGTTTCTTTTTGACAGACTCTTGGTAATGGCAACATGGGCCTCATCCATTCTCCCGTTGATCAGCCATTAATCATCATCAGCTGTGCCACTGAAGACCGTAGGGAAAAGCTTTCCAGGTACAGGAATAAGAAGACAAAGAGGAACTTTGGCAGGAAAATAAAGGTAATCAAATAAATAATAAATCTCTATAGATTTTTTTTTCTCCTTCAAAACTTGAATTACTGGTCATTTGTTACTCTTTTATCTTACCTTAAAATATAAAATTTTAGGTAGCAACCAATACTTTTCAGCTTTACAAGATGATATGTGAAATCCTGGACTGGAGTTACTTTTCTTGTTCTTATTGGTTTTCCACATAACAAATTCAACTCATCATACGTCTGTTTCAGTATGCTTGCAGGAAGGCCCTTGCGGACAGTCAACCAAGGATCCGAGGAAGGTTTGCAAAAACTGAAGACTGATGTTTCAAAGAGGCAATAGCTTTTAACTAATCCGGGAATAAAAAAGGGGTAGCGTGTGAAAATGCCGGAATGAAAGAGTAGTAGTAGTAACATATAAGGCTGGAAAGTAGATTTGGTGGCCACCCCAACTTCTGCCGAGTAGTTACTGTTATTCGCTATTATATATAATCTTCTTAGTCGATCAAAATGGCTTAGTAGGCTTTGTACATAGGGCTGTGTTGAATAAAAAGAGCGAGCAGAAAGCAGAGAAGTTGTACTTGTTAATATGTGTTATATGAATATGGCATTGCATTTGTGGTTCCTCAAGCGTCTAGGGCTGTGTTGAATAAAAAGAGCGAGCAGAAAGCAGAGAAGTTGTACTTGTTAATATGTGTTATATGAATATGGCATTGCATTTGTGGTTTCTCAAGCGTCTGGTGCTTTTTCTTTAAAAGAAATAAAAAACGACCTGATGAAGTGGAAATGTTTACTCGCTTTTGCCAGAGTATTTGGGGAAAGCTGGTATCTAGACTAGTCACCTAATGAGTCAGTGGGTAACAGAGATGTAATTCTACAAACAAAAACCATTGTTTCAGTGTCTTGGATGGATGTGATAGTGACCTAAATTGCTCTCAAAGTGCCAGATTAACGATGACTGGGAGCAAAACGCAAACTTGAAAACCACCCATTAATTAAGCTGAATAGACAGGAAGACAACTCCACTCTGATCTATGCCTTGTCCTTGGTTTCAACAGGTGTTAGGCCACGTGGCCCTCAGTACAAGACATCCCCGACTTCTGCTTCCAATCTCCTAGGATATCGACTGTGCATGGGATTCCCATATGCAAGGCTTCTGAAGGCATTGCAATCTGTCGTCACATCAGGTTTTAATAGTAATAAATAGAAAGCTGCACAAACTCTTTCATCAGTGAACTTCAGCCTCGCCGTTCCCGGTCCCGGCTCCTCCACAATCAAATCTGTAGTTTAACAGCTCCGGTTTGTTAATCTTTATCAAATGACCCTTTTGTCCCTTAGGTCACTCTCTCGATCATCTTCCTCATCTCCTCTAACTAGGCCTACAGGAGTTCCTTCCAGCGTCTGACACTTAGAAAGATGGCCACAAATTTACATTCCCAACCACGACAAACAACTTCTAAAAATATTATATCAAATACAACTGGTCAAACCGATCCCTTCAAGCCACCTAAAAATAACCATAAAATCGTAAATATTCCCCGTTGATGCCTACTTCCTAGCATCATCATCATCCAAGCCGCCGGATTTTCACTTAGGTTGCTGGATTCCGGTGCCCACTTCATTGCAGAATATTATTATTATTATTACTAACTTTCCTTTCTTTTGGACCCGCTCAATCATCATTCTAAGCCCCATGATCTCTTATATACACTAAAAAAAATAGCCCACCAAGCGAAGAAGACGAGCAGGAGTGCATACCCACCATTTAAGCAATACCCATCTATCAAATATAATCGGAAATTCTTCTCAAGATGAAAAATCGGGAATTCAGTAATTCATTTATTTATTTTTAAAACGGAACACTGAACTTAAAATTCCTACTAGACCATTATACAGCCCATTAATACCCAAAACACCCCTCCATGAAAATGGTGGGAAAATTTATCGTCACCATGGTGACGCATACCAAAAATAAAATTTCAAACAACATATCCCATGAAGAACCAATACGTTAGAGAAAACCCGAAGCACCTGAGGCTCAGTTCTCCAGTCTCACACTCAGACCCCGTCGCCCCACAAAAAAGCCAAATGGTGTCACATTCTTCCTTCGAATCTTCACGCTTGCTTGAACAACAAATCAAGCAACCATTTTTTAAACAGCATAGAGTTCCAACATTCTTGGAAGTTGGAATCTGAAGTACCCGTTAGCCATTAACTCACTAACAACCTTCAAAAATCAAAATTTCCCTACACAGCATCCTATATTCAATCCTCTCCATCGCATGATGTATCCACCCATTGCAGAGCTCATGAAATCAAATTACTATGACATAAATTTCAACTTTAAAAACCGCGTAACCCCATTTGTTCACTCACCCACACCCACACCCACAACACACCACTTCGATAATGCCCAAGCCTTTCTTTCTCTCTCTAAAAGCAGCCAAAATAAAATTCCAGACGAGGGTTTAGGCATTGCAATTTAGGGAGTTCTATGATTATTTTTTTAAAATGTAAAATTTATATCATCAATACGTACTATTAGATAAATCGATGAATACATCTACAATTTGTTATTATTATAATAATAATATCATTTCTTTCTCTATACTCTGTGAAGCTGTTAGAGAGAGAAACAAATATATATATATATATTTTTTAGAGAGAGAAATCGCTCTCCTTCCAATTAGATCTCTGTTCCTTCTTTCCTTTGCTACCCTCTGCAATTTTTCGACCTCATTTCTTGCCTTTTCTGGAATTATAATTTATGGGAATTCTTTCTCTTAGATAGTTTCTTTGTCTTCATTCTAATCTCGTTTTATCTCTGTTAGTGCTTCGGGGTAAAGTATAACTTCTTTATTATGTTCTTCTGATTTGTCTTTGCGTCAAGATTGCTCTTTTCAATTAGGGTTTTACTGGTGCTTTGAGAATTGGGGGTTTTTATGTGGAATTATGTGGGTTTATTGAGTCAAATTTGGATTATGAGTCGCTAAATTTGATTCACGAGGTGATTGTTTTCCTCAGCTTCATTTTTTTTCTCTTTTATTTTCTTTTTCCCTTCTCTTTCTCTCTTTCATTCTCTATATCTCTGCAATGATAATCAAGCGCAACTTGAAATCCCAAATGCCGAGCCTTAAACGCTGCAAGCTTGGCGACTCAGCGGGAGACGACGACGATGGCGCAGCTTCGGCTAGGAAGAAACGGAAATTAAAAAGCTATTATCCTCTAAATCTTCTTGGTGAGTTGGCCGCCGGCATAATTCCGCTTGGCATTCATGGGATTCTTGGATCCTCCAACGTGGACTCCGACAAGGGATTTGCTGCTTCTTGGTACTCCGAAGTGTCCTGCTCCCTTCCAGGTGAAGTGGAGTCGGAGCCTATACCCAAGGGTCGAGATTCAACGAGAGCAAATAATCGTACAGTAGAGGTCTCACGTCCCCCACTTGTGCGGACGTCCAGAGGGCGGGTTCAGGTACTCCCTTCACGGTTTAATGATTCAGTTATTGAGAATTGGAGAAAAGAGAGCAAGACTAGCTTGCGTGATTATAGTTTTGATGACGATGTTCAATGTGATAACAATACGACTAAGAGAGATAAAGATAGGGATAAATTCAGTTTCCGGACACCAAAAACGTGCTCTAGTAATGTGAAGAAACAGAGAACAGAAGAGAGAATTGGATATAAATCTCGTAAATATGCAACATTGTGTGAGGAAGAAGATGTAGGAGAATTGGGGTTTAAGAAGTACTTGAGTTCACGCAGTACACTCAGTTCACTACATGAGCAGTTGATGGAAGATGAGAAATGTGCAGTTCTGGACTTAAGCAGCTTGGAGAGGCCAGAGAGGAAAGATGGGTTGTATGGGCCAGAAGATTTCTATTCGGGTGACATAGTGTGGGCGAAGTCCGGGAAGAAGGATCCATTTTGGCCAGCCATTGTGATTGATCCATTAACGCAGGCGCCAGAACTGGTTTTGAGGTCCTGCATACCTGATGCTGCATGTGTTATGTTTTTTGCTAACTCTGGGAATGAGAATCAGAGGGTATGATAATGACCTGCTTCCTCTATGGAGAGCTTCATTTTATTTATGAGGATTGTCTATAGCATTACTTGTGGAAGGATGTGAGCGTTAATTATGTTGTTTTGATTTGTAATGACAGGATTATGCTTGGGTTAGACGGGGAATGATCTTTCCATTTACAGATTTTGTAGACAGGTATGTTTATTGTTATTGACTTGTTACCATAAGATTCATGTTTTGTTAAGTCAGACTATATTTTTTCTTCATGTAGGTTCCAGCACCAGTCTGAATTGACGGGCTGTAAGCCTGGTGATTTCCAGATGGCAATTGAGGAGGCATTTCTGGCAGAACAGGGGTTCACAGAGAAGTTGATACAGGATATAAACTTGGCCGCAGGAAATGCAACTTATGATGAATCTGTTTTCAGATGGCTTCAAGAAGCTACTGGTTCCAATCAAGATCAGGACTGCCACTCTCCAAACCTGGCAAGTTTTCATATAACTTTGGCAACTGATTCTTCCTTACAACTTCCCCACCACCAAAATCCTCAGGCAACTTTCTTCTTCTCCTTATAGTAGAAAAGTCTTTGAATCCTGCTGGTTACAGGATTTTGTTCCCTGGTTTCTGTAATGATATTGATAGATTTTATCATGCTGTAATAAAGAACTTATAATTTTATGACATAATATTGTGAATTTAAATAAATGGATGACAGCAAAATCCGTTGTTCATCAAAATATGATTTTCTGCTATCGTTAAATTCTCTAATAATTTTGCACTACTTCTAAGTGAATTAAAAATATTGATTATTTTGTTCTGAAGAATTAGAATCTAGAAGAGCGCATTCCCAACGTTTTTTTTTTGTTGTTTGCGTCTTAACTAGTAGGCCGCCCACCTGGGAGCAGTCCCAGCAGGAGGCCTAGAAAGTAGTGCAGGCCATTGTAGGAAATATGTTTAAACCCACTATTCATCAACATACTTTTCCCATTTTTCCCTGGAAAACTTATTCCTAGAAGTAACTCATTTGTACGGACAGTCTAAGTTTCTTTCTTCTGTTCTGCATTTAAGAATGAAGCTCCTAAAAAAATTGGCACATCTGTAATATTCACTATTTTTGCCTCTTCTCACTCTTCCTTTTTAGAACACTTTCCAATCTTTAATGTTGTATTCCAAGTTCATAAAATTTGGTTTATATGGTGTAGGATATGTTTGGGAATAATAAAGGCATGCGACCTTGTGGAGGTTGTGGTATGAGCATTCCTACTAAAATGTCAAAGAAGGTGAACGGGTTGAGTCCTGGAGGCCAATTCTTATGCAAAACATGTGCTAGGGTTGGTACCACCTGTTATGTTGTCGTGGGTTTTACCCATGCAGAAGTTGTCTAATATAGTTAAAAATTCTGCTTACATTGTATATGTTGTATTTTTGACAAGTGTTTAATTTTTTAAACTGCAGTTAACTAAATCAAAACATTACTGTGGTATATGCAAGAAGATCTGGAATCATTCAGAAAGTGGGAGCTGGGTGAGTTAAACTATAAGTTAATCTAGGATTTGATTTTTTTTTTAAATTCGGGATATAATGTGTCTCTTGCTAATTATTATTTTTGGATCTTGTTGCTATTAGGTGCGTTGTGATGGTTGTAAGGTTTGGGTCCATGCAGAGTGTGACAAGATTTCCAACAATCGTTTTAAGGTAAGTTCGTCATACCTGATAATGTATATCATACATGCATTTAATCATTTTTCGTACCTGATAATGTATATCATACATGCCTTTAATGTCGTACCTGATAATGTATATCATACATGCATTTAATGTCATACCTGATAATGTATATAATACATGCATTTAACATATCAGAATGACCAATCTTTTG
The DNA here is from genome assembly GCA_948266635.1 of Cnidoscolus chayamansa. NCBI lineage: Eukaryota > Viridiplantae > Streptophyta > Magnoliopsida > Malpighiales > Euphorbiaceae > Cnidoscolus > Cnidoscolus chayamansa. The sequence goes on from CAOGCB010660850.1 coordinate 8,760, forward strand.
TACTTGAAGGATCTTGAGGGCACTGATTATTATTGCCCTACTTGCAAAGCAAAATTCAATTTTGAATTGTCTGATTCAGAGAAAGGGCAGCCAAAATCCAAGTGAGTATTTTTTTTAAACTATCCTTTTAGAAGTATAAAATCTTTCAGTTGCAATATTTCTAGTGGTTTTGAATGTTTTATGAATTGAACAGAAGTAATGGTCAACCAATGCTGCCCAACAAAGTTTCTGTTTTCTGCTCAGGGGTGGAAGGAATTTATTTCCCAAGCCTTCACTTGTAAGCAAAAATTTAACTTCAAAGTGTATCTTTCTTTCATGTGATCTTTTACATATGGCAATACTTTTGATGGATTATTCCTATGCTTATTTTATAATTTTAATGATTGGCTTATTGGTTAATACATGACCTTTTTATCTGCTCACAAGGAAGAAGTGATGTTTAATTCAGTTAAATATGAATTAACTGTTTACCTATTTTCTCACATTTATGTGCTTAGAAGAGACAGAGAGAGAGAGAAAAATAAAACCTTTTCTCCAGCGATCTATGCAGATGGCTATCTTTATACTTTTCTTCACAGACAAGAGAGTTTGATTCTCCCGCTTGATTTTCTTTTTCTAGGAACTCTTATTTGCCTTGAAGTTCTGATAGGTTTTCATTTCAGTTTATTTATATATGTTTTCTTCTTCAAGGGTTGTGTGCAAATGCGGGTCTTGTGGGCCAGAAAAGCTAGCGCTTAGTGAATGGGAACGCCATACGGGTTCCAAAACCAAAAACTGGAGGACCAGTATTAAGGTGAAAGGCTCCATGCTGCCACTAGAACAATGGGTTTGTGTGCATCATCCTCTTTTTCTTTAGCTTCCACTTTTGTGTAAGGTTCATAATCCGATATGTTCTCTTTTGACTTTGCAGATGATGCAGTTAGCAGAATATCATGCACGTGCTGTTTCTACCAAACCTCCAAAGCGACCTTCCATTAAAGAGAGGAAGCAGAAGTTGCTTGCATTTTTGCAAGGTGTTATTCTTTTTCAGGCACAGAATTTTGTGATCTAATAATGACAGTTTTCTTTGCTGCACTATCTGAATTTCTCATGCTATTGAATGAATTTATTGCTATCATTTTCATGTTAGAGAAATATGAACCTGTTTATGCAAAGTGGACAACAGAACGCTGTGCTGTATGTAGATGGGTTGAAGATTGGGACTACAACAAAATTATCATCTGCAACAGGTATACAAGTAATGCAAATAGGGATGATTATCATACTTATTTAGTCTGAGCTTCTATTGTATGGATCGGATACTATGCTAAACTCCACAGTCGTTTGGTGTGAAGGCATTGAGATCAAACATGTTATAAAGTTTGTTTAAAGTGACGTTAGTTTTTTTTTTTAAAAAAAGGAAGAAATCAGAGTTAAATCGGTTTTTTGAGGAAAATATTGAGAGAGAATTAGATTTCATTAGACAATGTGTGGCTGTTAAATAAGGATTGGTTTTTTAGCAAGGCATGGAATTGGAATGCTTTATACCTTTTTAGTAAGTTAGAATGTTATAATCATACTAGTGTATTTTTTTATTTCTGCTGTATATCTATTTGGTGTGAGCCTTGAAGTAATGTCCCTGTAAGAATTGCCTGCTTTTAGTTGTGTGTTATAGATGCATTCGTAGAGAAAGAGTATCGGCGACGTGATTCTCGGCCAAATCAGGGGGGAATCATTCCTAATTAATGACCAATAATATTATTCCTAAATTAGCCTACCAAACCACAAATATAATATTAACTCTAGATAGGTTGGCAGATTAGAGTTCCCTTTTTGTTCAGCATGTAATCTCTATTTAAAGAGGAATTTTGATGAATAAAGATAAGCAAAATTTTCATCTCTCTAAACTCTCAAGAGGGCTAAGGCTGTCTCCTCTCACCAACAAGTCTAAGGTCCGGAGCACCCTTCAAAGAGTTCCAAATTAGACCAATCATAGGTTCAACAAGAGGGAGGAATCGTAACAAGGGAAAGGCCCCAGTTGCCGTGTCTGATTATCATCACCCAGTGACAAGATCAATTCACGGGAACACAACATTATGCTTGAGCAGCGCAATCTGCTGAATGAATCTAAGTAGTAGATCTCCAATTTGTCATTAATTGGAAAAGAAATAAAAAATAGACAGATATTTGCTGCTCATTCATCTCACATTTTTCCTTTCCTAGCTTTCTTTTATTTGGCTGGAGATTTTATTGATTGAATTGTATAGTATGACTGATTTATTTTACATTTGCCAGGTGTCAGATAGCTGTTCATCAAGAATGCTATGGAGCAAGGAATGTGCAGGACTTCACTTCATGGGTTTGTAAAGCTTGTGAAACCCCTGATGTGAAGCGGGAGTGCTGCCTTTGTCCGGTAAAAGGTTGGTTATTTTGTTTATTTATATTAACTAATAATATGGGTATAAAGATAGGAAAATTCTTACCACAGAGAATATATCTTTATAGGTCATGTACCTATAAACCACGTTTACTTTTTAGCCAGCAAATATAGAATTTCCTTTACTTCAAGCCAATTATGAAGAATGAAACTGCATATATAGTTTGTTGTTGTTGTTGTTGTTGTTGAAACTGCATATATGGTCAGAGCTTTCCTCCCTGTAATGTTGTTTCAGGGATCCTGTATTGCAATGGATTTTCTTTGCCTATTGACTGTGAAGTTGACTTAACTACCAACTCTTGATATTTATATTACATTCATAAAAATATTTATTGTATGTTTTTCATCTTACTGTTCCTTCTGAATTATGTTCATTTTTTTTTTAATTCTTGTTAGGTGGTGCTCTAAAGCCAACTGATGTTGAGACACTATGGGTTCATGTTACATGTGCTTGGTTTCAACCTGAGGTCTCCTTTGCAAGTGATGAAAAGATGGAACCAGCTATTGGGATATTAAGTATCCCTTCAAATTCTTTTGTGAAGGTAGAGTTTCTTTTTTGTCAGCATTGCATTGCAACTGTTCAACTTGAACTTGGGTATTGTATTCACAAGTTAAAAAAATATCATGTCAGGACTGTAGTATTAAAAAATTTTATTCTAATTGATCCATTAAAATGTATCTGTGTAAATTCAATGTGCTGTTTCTGCACTTGATACTTTCGCCTTTTCTCTTTGTACTGGTTTAAGTTCTTTTATCCCTGTACACATAAAAATACGATAGGTTTAGTTTTATGATAACCTACAGATGCTTTATATTGCATCATGCTCATCATCAATCATGATTGATCTTTCTTTCCCAGTCTTGTCTTGAAACTTACCATCGTATCTGTACTCTTTGGCAATGTTTGAGAATTCAGTATGCCATCTAAACGTATTTTATTGGCATGAACTGCAGATTTGTGTCATCTGTAAGCAAATTCATGGTTCTTGCACTCAGTGTTGCAAATGTTCTACTTATTATCATGCAATGTGTGCTTCAAGGGCAGGGTACCGCATGGAGGTGAGTTACTCGGATACTGTCTGTTTTTAGAACCTGTTGCTATAGTTATTGTGTTTTGGGCAAATACAAGGAAGTGCACTATTGGTCGTTTGGCTTTTATCCATGGATGAACCAGATGTAGATCTCTTTTACTAGTTTATGAGTTTGTTAAACTGTATTGTCTAACTTGCAGTTGCATTGCTTGGAGAAAAATGGGAGACAAACCACAAAAATGGTTTCATATTGTGCATATCACAGGTATACACCTGATTTGCTTAATCACAATTCCCTCTCCCTTCTTTGCATTCAGACATCTTTCTTAATGTCTCTAGTGTGACCTTTATATTTATCAAGGCACATATTATGATTATTCTACATCAATATTTTGCATCTTCACAGTTCTATTTCTGGTGTAGGGCTCCAAATCCAGATACAGTTTTGATCATTCAGACTCCTGTAGGGGTGTTTTCTGCCAAGAGCCTTATTCAAAATAAAAAGAGGGCTGGTACAAGGTTAATATCTTCCAACAGAGCAAAAACTGAAGAGTTGCCGACAGAAGAAACTATCGAGGTTGAGGCACTCTCTGCTGCAAGGTGTAGGGTTTTTAAAAGAGTAAATAACAATAAGAAGGTACATGCACAAGAGCTTTACTGTCTATTTAAGATTGTGAAAATATATTACCTTTCTCATCCCCCAATAAATAGATTTTTTTTCTACATTGAAGTGTAATGAGGTATCTTGATTTCGTTTATCCAAATGAATAGTTTGTATTGGTTTGGACTACTCAATTTAACTTAACTAAAAGTGACTCAAACTAATTGGGCTTGGCAAATGACAAATTTTAATTATCAAAGGAAAACACGTGCACGATGTTGCGCAACTGGTCTTCTTTCATTTTTGTAAGTTGATCCACATTCTTAAATCTAGAGTTTGTCTCTGCTTTCCAAAATTGTTATAACAGCAATAAGTTGTTTTTCTCTGATAATTGAACTTCCCCTCCAATTTTTTGATATGGTAGAGAACAGAGGAAGAAGCCATTTCCCACCGACTCACAGGGCCTTGTCATCATCCATTAGGTGTAATAGAGAGTTTGAATGCATTCAGAGTAAAGTTTCTGTTTTCTTCCCCTTTCACCATATGGGTTGTTATTTTCTTGTACCTTGTTATCTGGAAAGAGTAACCAATCTAGTAGTCACATGCATGTTCTTCTTGCTTGACAGGTAGTTGAGGAGCCTAAAAGTTTTTGTTCTTTCAGAGAAAGGCTTTATCACTTGCAGGCAAATCTCCATCCTTTTTTTGTGTTTATTAAATTGTTACTTTCTATATCGTTCTTCTAACTGTTATTTTGTTTGCATGTGACCACAGAGAACTGAAAATGACCGAGTTTGCTTTGGTAGATCTGGGATACATGGATGGGGCCTTTTTGCACGGAGAAACATTCAAGAAGGTGAAATGGTATGTTGTTTCGGTTAAATCTAAAATTGTTCCTACTTAAGAGCTTATAAGAAAATAAAAGTATAAGAATGGTGGTGTGAACAAACATATGCAATTAAAAGCACACAGGCATTACTCTTTTCTAGACATCCTTGGAAATTTTGCTATTTTGCAAATTTATTACATATGCAAAATATATGTGAGATGTGCTGCTCAAATATGAAATGGCGTCTGTTTGCTTGTCCACGCTCATGCTGTATCGTATTTTGAGAGCTTGACCTATGAGAAAGCATTTTTTGCTTCATGAAATAACCTGCGTATGAGGGTGTGCCTGTGCTTCTGTGTGTGACATTAACAAGCATGTAGTTGTCTCTAGGTCCTTGAATATCGTGGTGAACAAGTGAGACGCAGCATTGCAGATCTTAGGGAGGCACGCTACCGGTTGGAAGGCAAAGACTGCTATGTGAGTTTACCTTTTCTTTCCCAATTACTATTGTACAATATTCAAGTGGTTGTGGTTAGTGCAACCTGACATTGAAGCTCTTAGGGATTTATATACCAAATCTTGTTCAAATTAAAATATAAAATCTGTTTGCAATTTTTCCTTGCCTTTTCTCTTCCTTCTACCTTTTTCCCTCCAAGGACTAAGCTGGGATATGGTTTTCTTCTACAGCTTTTCAAGATCAGTGAGGAGGTAGTGGTAGATGCCACTGACAAAGGAAACATTGCACGCCTAATAAACCACTCAGTAAGTTGTTTTTAATGAACTTGGAGTTCTTTTTATCCCCCTTTTTTGG
>CAOGCB010661601.1:0-13091 GCA_948266635.1 Cnidoscolus chayamansa
AAAGCCTGATGTAAGCCCATAAAAAGTCCTAGTCAATGACCACTCCCCTAAGGGTAGCAATTGGAGACACCATACCTCCCCAGAATTGATCTTTTCTACTTTGAAGAGACTTTTGGTCCAACTGTGCATACTGCGACTAAAAAAGGATTCATTCTTGAAAAAAAAATCATTTTGGCCTCAAAGGCCCGAAAAAAAAATCAATTTTGGCCCCAAGGGCCTAAAAAATTAATTTGGTCCCAAAGGCCTGCCCAAAAAAATAAATTTGGCCCCAAAGGCCCTAAAAATCAATTTGGTCCCAAGGGCCCGAAAAATCAATTTGGCCTCAAAAGCGCAAAGAAATCAATTTGGCCCCAAGGGCCCTAAAGATCATTTTAGCCCCAAAGACTCGAAAAAATCAATTTGACCCCAAGTGCCCAAAAAATCAATTTGGCCTCAAAGGCCCGAAAAATCAATTACACCCCAAGGGCCCAAAAAATCAATTTGGCCTCAAAGGCCTAAAAAAATCAATTTGGCCCCAAGGGCACAAAAAATCCATTAGGCCCCAAGGGCCCAAAAAATCATTTTCGCCTCAAAGACACGAAAAAATAAATTTTGGCCCATGGGCCCGAAAAATCAATTTGGCCCCAAGGGCCCGAAAAGTCAATTAGGCCTAGAGCTGGCAATTCGTGTTGGCGGGTCATAAACGTGTCGTGTCAATTTATACCTATAACATTAAAATGGCTAACTCGAAACCTACCCATTTAATTAATCGTGTCGTGTTAAACGGATTGACCTGTGTAACCCGTTTAAATAATTAAATTAATATTATATCATATAACACTCCACTAAATATTTAATTAATTTAAATAAATAGTCATTTTATTCTCATAATACAATATATTTAATATGTTAAAATGAATTAAAATTAAATAATATTATTTAACTATACTATTAATATCTATATAACAATTATTTAAATCTAAATATTTATAAATCAACTAAATTTACATATATTTATATGAAAAGAATGGATGAGATGATTTTATATTTTACAGATGGATATTTAAAATTAAAATATTACTATTTTAAATAAAATTAATTATCTAAAAAATTTAATTTAAATAAATATATCATAATATTTATAACATATTTAAATAAATTAATATAAGATAAGTTAATTATTAATCTATTTAAATAAACGTGTTATTGCGTGTCTAATCGGGTTAAGTAGGTCAACCCATTTAGACCTACATTTTTTTCGTGTCATAAACGGGTTGACCCGTTTATGACCCAAACCCATTTAATGTAAATCCAAACTCGCTTAACTACGTGTCGTGTCGTATTGTGTAAACGGGTCATTCAAAAATTGCCAGCTCGAATTAGGCCTCAAAGGCCCGAAAAATCAATTTGGCCCCAAAGGCCCAAAAACCAATTTGGCCTCAAAGGCCTGAAAAAATCCATTTGGCCCCAAGGGCCCGAAAAATCAATTTTGGCTCAAAAGGCCCAAAAATTCCCAATCTTGGTACTAAATACCCCAAAATCCGGCATCCATACATACATTGCACTGTTTTACTGACCAAATGTAAGTAAAAACAATTAGGAAAATGATCGAAACCCGAATCCAAACCATCGAACTCAAAATTCGCGATTCAGACAACCACTGGCTCCCATAAATCAAATTTATAGTTGCCAGTGGGGGCAACTGTGAATACTCGAATTTTGAGGCTCGGAAAGCCTGTTTTCCCGGACTGCAAACAGTCCGCGATTCAGACAACCACTGGCTCCCATAAATCAAATTTATGGTTGCCAGTGGGGGCAACTGTGAATACTCGAATTTTGAGGCTCGGAAAGCCTGTTTTCCCGGACTGCAAACAGTCTGGCCGGACCGGAGGCCTTTCGGAAAAGTTTCCGAAAGTATGCCAATATGGTACTCAAAACGTTTGGAACGTCGCAAGGAACCCAAAGGTACTCTCGGAATAATTTTTGGAGGTTCAGAACTGCCGAAAAAGCCTTCGGAATGAAAACCGCCCTTCGACGGCGGGCGCAACCGCCCTCGACGGCGGGCGCAACCGCCGCGAATGGCGGGACCACCCGCCCTTGCATGACGGCGGATTCACCCGCCCTAGGCGGGCCCAACCGCCGTCCAGGGCGGGACCACCCGCCCTTGCACGACGGCGGGTTCACTCGCCCTAGGCGGGTCCAACCGCCGTCCAAGGCGGGACCACCCGCCGTCCCACAGCCGGACCACCCGCCCTCTGGCCGAATTTTACTATAAATTAATCCTCCAGCCTTCATTTTCATTTACACCTGCTTGTGTTGACGAGCGATCACTCTCCCTCCCTCGCTCCTTGCGATTCTTTTACTGCTTTTCTCCTAAATCATTCTGCATTATTATTTGATTTGTGATCACTTTAATTTGACATTAAATTATTAGAGATCTACCAAGCTGAAGCTCAGAAGTGAAAGACTGCTAAACCAGGTACGCCCCAATACTCTAGTCATTCTTATCATATACATTCTTTCTCTTCTACTCCAAACTCTAAGCATAATCATTTTACATCCATCCACATTTGCTTTAATTATACAGATCTAAGCCAAAACACCCGATTAATCAATAATCGAGGTGTTTAAGCTAGATCCAGATTTATGGGCCAAAATGCCTAATTAATTCAATAACTTTGGCATATTACCCATAAATCAAACAAAATGGCTAAAATGGTCCAATTAATCAATAATTGAGGCCAGAAAGCCTAAATTGCATTATTTTAGCAATAAAAATTGCCTAAATCTCAATTTATTATTTCATCCAATGCTAGATCCAAGATCTATGGGCCAAAATTGTCTAGTTAATCAATAACTTTGGCATATTACCCATAAATAGAATAAAATGGCTAAAAATGGTCCAATTAATCAATAATTGTAGTCATAAAGCTTAAATCACATCATTTTGGCAATAAAATTGCCTAACGGTTCATTATTTTGATCAATGAAATCAGATTTGGTCCATAAAAGGCTCCATGAGATCAGATCTGGCCATAAAAGGCCCAATGAGATCAGATCTGGCCATAAAAAGGTCCAATGAGATTAGATCTGCCTTAAAGAGGCCCAAAAATGCAAATTTGGCTTAAAAAGCCCAAAATTCACCAATGCAATCCTAAAAGGCCTAAAAATGGTCCAATGAAATCAGATCTGGCCCAAAATGGCCCATGAGATCAAATCAGGCCCATAAGATCCAAAACTCATCAATTTGGCTTAAAAGGCCTAAAATTCACTAAATTGGCCTATAAGGCCCAAAATGCATAGATTTGGCATATGAGGCCAAAAATTCCTGACTTGGCCCAAAGGCTCAAAATTCCTGATTTGGCCCAAAGGCTCAAAATTCCTGATTTGACCCAAAGGCCCAAAATTTCCAATTAGTCCCTAAAGGCCCAAAAAAATCACATTCAGGCCCATAAGGCCCAAAATCACATTTAGGCACCAAGTGCACAAAAAACACAAATTAGGCACCAAGTGCCCAAAAAATCCATTTTGGCAATAAAAAGCCCAAAACCCATTTTGGTACTAAGTACCCAAAAACAAAGCTCTTTTAAAAAGACAATTTTCGAACTACGTTGATTTTGATCCCTTATTCAAATAAAGGGTACGTAGGCATGTTTGAGATTAAATCTCAAATAGCATGTCCAAATCAATTCAAGTTTTCCAAAATTATCAAATCACATTACCCTGCATTTCATTACACATTTAAAAATGGTTAGTTAAATGCATGACATGGTCTCGGGATCCACCTTGGGTTCGTAGGCTAAGCCTTAATCTATTGGGCTAATTAATCTAAAAATTAGGTTAATTAAATTAAAATTGGAGTCATAGGATTTTTCCTAGTTTACCCTAAAATAATTAAACCAGGTGGCGACTCACACACATTTCACGTGCATTCATCCCAATTTACATTTGTATTGCATTCTGAAGCATGCTGCATTTGGGGGAGGGGTTCGCAAATAGGTTTTCTCCTTACGGGGTCAATAATCTCCCCTTTTTTGATGATGATAAAACTCAATGCTCACTAGGAGTAAATCTATAGCATTATCACATATATTTATATTAAGCAGAAATACTCATTGAGCAAAAAGGATAGAATGCTCCCATGTATTTATGCCAGGTTTTTAAGCTCCCTCTGAGACACACATCCTGTTTACTTGTGATTTTTATCAGTTCTAATATCTCAGCATAAGTATTCTCAAATTTGTCTTAAATATACATGTTAATCATCAACAAGAATTCAACAATATCATTAATCACAAAATTAACATGGATTTCATAAAAGCCAACTTTTCTCAACATAGTTTAGCAGCCCAGTTGATGCATAAACAACACAAATATAAATAAGGACACTTACAACTTCTCCCCCTTTTTGTCAGTATCCAAAAAAAAGGAGGGATTACAACAATAACAAAGACATCACAATGACAACATGAATAGCACAAATATTCATCAATCTTTATGTTAGAATAAATGTTCTCAATTTTAGCTCTCAAACCCAAAAGATTTGCATGAAAAACATATTCTCAACATAGTCAAAAGTTTCAGATATTTCAACATAGAACTTCGAGTGTAATTTCATTCATTAAGAAAAATGTATATGCATTCACAGGATTCAAGAAATATCACAAAAGCACGCATGGAAGCAAATTAGCATCTTGAGCATATCAGCAATAATTTTTTTATCAACCATATATCAAAAATTGATAGGCATAATTCAAAGGCATGATAGTCAGAAATATGCAGTAATAGTTACATGAATAGTAACATGAACAGTAATTTTCAATCTTCAAGATTGTCTTCATATAACACAACATCAAAGTATCAATACCATCATTCAAACTACAAACTGTTCAATCATTCATTTAATCAAAATATGACAGCATAAAAGCATGCATAATAATAATATTCATTCACAAAACATAAACTGAAAAATCTAATGTCACAAACATGCACACAATCCTACTGTTTCTCTCTTTTTGCCAATCATAATAAAAAGGATAACCAAAATAAGAAAGTAGACTATATGGATCTTTAAAAATACCAGAAAAATGAACTTTTGAAGTTAAAATTCCTTTGGTTTCTCTTTGCTGCCAGATTTTCTAGATTCTTCAACTCTGATTTTTAAATCATGCTTTCCACTTCTTCTAAGGCTTTTAGTAAGTTAGAAAATCTATGGTGGTTTGAAGGCCTTTTGAGATGAAGATATTTAGATAAAGATATTTTAGACAAGGCTTTTAAAACAAATTTTCTTACTGTGCTCTTTGTAAATCCTTGTAATTTGGAAAATGATCAACATAAAAAGATGGGTGAGATGACTCAATTTAAGTTCTGATTCAATATCATCTTCTGTAGACTTTGTTTCTTCTTTAAGTTCCTCATTCAGTTTAGTTTCAAGTTCTTCTTTTGATAGTTCTAATTCAACTTCAATTATTTGTTCAAATTTTGGTTCATGTGCTGGTTCAGCAATAGAGAATTCTCCTTAGTTTGTGCATTATAGGTCAAACCCATGTTCTTTTGTAGAAGTTGGTATGATTCAGGTGAAAACTCTTGAGGTACAATAATCTGCAAAGATTTGTAAACTTTCTCTAAGTTTTGATCCACCAACTTCATTTTTCTTTAATATTTATGCATTCTTGTCATCACCAGTGGTTGCTTCTTGGTGTTCTACACAATATTCCTTAAGGTTCTGCCCCATAATCTCCAAATTTGCTACCTGCCAATATGTCAAATTTTGGCTTCAATTATGTTCAGCTGAATTTGCAGGTCTTTGTTCTTCAAATTTTGCAGCTTTAGTACCTCTATTTATAACTTCAGAACTAATTCCAGCAACTCCACAATTATTTTTTATGTGCTTTGAATCACTTTCATCATTTCATAATTCTTCTCATCAACTTCTTTTCAATAAACAAATTTTCTTTTCTATTCCAGGAGCAAGCTCTTCAAATTTAGGAACATAAACAACTTCAGCTTCACTTTTAGTGTTAGGACCAGGAATTGCAGTGACAATAATAGGTACCTATTCCATTTCATACTCTGTAATGAAATAACTTTCTATAGAAAAATTCCATAAACAACAATTTAAAAGGACCTCAGTATCTCTTCATTAGTCTATCCAAAGTTTTATTGTTCTCCAAATTTTGGATTTTCTACTGCACTGTTATTATGGACAAGATTTTCTTCTTGATCTATATGAGTATGCTCATAAGGTTGATTCTGATTGCCAATTGTGAGATCAACTTTTCTTTCAATCCTTTCAAGTTGAATCATCAATTGTTGATCCACTAAGCCCTTAAGCTGTAATGCTTATGTTTGCAGTCTTAATGCAACTTCCAGAGAATCCATGACTGCTTTTGCTGTATTTTGAATAGTTTTCAACATTTCTAAATTTCTTTCATGAATAACTTTTGCTTGTTCATCTTTCATATCAGCACTTCCATTTTCCTTTTCCTCCTCTTTGCTGCTATCTAAACTATCTTATTCGGTTTTGTCTTTTTCAAAAGTCTTTACTTTTTCTTTCTTTCTCTTTTTTTGTTCTCCTTTTCTTCTTCCTTATTCCTTCTTTCACTTTCTATTAGTTCATCATCATTTTTCATCAAATTCTCAACTCTCTATTTTCATCCTTTCAAAGAAGATTTCATCTTCTGAAGATTCAAAGCTACTGTAATAATATATAATCTACTTTCCTTTGTCCTTTTTTGCTAAAAGTCTCATTTTCACCATTGTTGAATGATTTTCTTAAGCACAGATAAGATATGAAAAATATAGTTTGAAAAGGAAGGTTGAAGATCATAGAATAAGAAAAGGATTTGTGAACCTTTCTTTAATTTTGAAGCTATCAATATGAGAAGGGAGATAAAAAAAAAATGGGTAGGCAGATGATAGATTTCATAAATTCAGCTAGGTGTGTAGAGAAATTTTGAAAATCATTGTTGTTTTGGATAAGAATGAAAATATTTTGGAAATTAACTGATAAAAACAAATCAGCAGCAAATTATCATCAAAATCATCAATAAACTGATGCAATTGTTGTTGTCTAATTTATATTATGCACTTCAACCATTTAAAAATAAGATGTTGTGAAATTCAGATTTGGACACATAATACTTTGGTAACTAAAAACAAATTAGGAATGTAGAAATTACTTTGTGAAGAATATCTCAAACTCAAAACACTGTTCACACAGCAAATTTGCAATAGCATTATGATCCTAAATTACATAATAAACAGCTAACTAAAATTTAATCACATACAATTTGCACCACATTCATCAACTAATTGCAAAATCATCACAGCAATCACATCATCATCAAGATCATTTATCACCATAAGGCAATCCATTTTCACTAATTCAAAATAAGCATGTTATCATACTTAATCACATAACAAAAGTAATTGAGGAAAATATAAAATGTTCTTGAGCATGATGTTCCAATTTAAGCAATATGTTTTTAGGACATAGTAGTAGTATGTCAAGTTCTAAAAATCACAAGATAGGACTTTTCTTATGACATTAACACAACATCTCAATTAGCTGAATAATTTTCACAAAATTCAACTTTTGTTTTGGTTATATTTTGCTATATCAGTCATCTCAAGTTCTCTCCTTATCTTGTAGAAATTTTCTTCATTTATAGGATTTAGTGAAGATATCAATAAAGTGTTTTTCAGTAGGCACAAATTCAACATAATATCTTCATTTTGAACATGATCTCTTGTGAACTAGTGTTTGATTTTTATATGTTTAGAACTAGAATGCTGCACTGGATTATTAGTTAAGTTGATAGCACTAATATTATCACATCTAATGGGCACATGATCAACTTTTAATCCATAATTCTCAAGTTATTGCTTCATCCAAAGGATTTGATCAACACAAATTCTTGATGCAACATATTCAGTCTCAGCTATAGGTAATGCTATTGAGAATCTATTTTTGTTGTGCCTTGAATCTAATGCATGTCCTAAGAATTGATAAGTATCTACAATGCTTTTTCTATAGTCTAATATCAGCAAAATCAAGGTCACCATATTCAGCTATCTATGTTTTCACTCTTTCACCATATTCAGCTATCTATGTTTTCACTCTTAGGATACAAAAGACCTATGGATGTTGTACCAATAAGATATTTAAAAAAATTCTTTTTACAGCTATCAAGTGAGATTCTTTAGGACATGCTTAAATCTTGCACATAAACACATACTGGATAAATTTCAAGTTTTGATGCAATCAAATAACGAAGTGAGCTCATCATACCTCTTTTAGCCTTCAATCAATTTCTTTACCCTTTTTCACCTTTATCCATCTCAATGCATGTGTTCATTGGAGTACTTAAGCTTTTCAAATCTTCCATATTAAAATTCTTTAGCATGTCCTTGATGTATTTTGATCTACATCAGTCTCTTATTGCCATTTTCTATGAAGGATCATCGAGAATGTCCTCTTTTGGATAGTATTTGTGAAATTTCCATTTTTGATGATGATCTTCATATTGAGGTTCCTGAATTTGCAGTTCCTCCATATTTTATTTGTTGTTCAAATTCATCTTTAGGTTGTGACTTATTTTCTAGTTGAATGTCCTCATTGTCTATCTCAATTTTGACTTCCTGTGTTTTGTTCATTTACTGTGTTGTTGTCAAGATCCAGCTTGCTAAAAATCTGCTCAATATCATGATCAACTAGATCTCTTTTGTCTAAAGAAGAGTTAGTTTCATCAAACACATGATTCACACATTCTTGTATAGTCTTTGCATTAATTTTTCTCAATTTTTCTTTGCTTTTCAGTATAAAGCATTTACAACCAAACACTTGAGAATATAAAACAATTAATATTTTACCTTTCTATAATTCATAGGGAGTTTTCTTTGGAATTACTCTAATGGTTACTATATTTACAATATACCAAGTTGTATTCACAGCTTCTGTCTAGAACTATTTAGGATGTTTATTCTCATTTAACATTGTCCTAGACATTTTCTGCAGTGTTCTGTTTTTGCTCTCAATATATCCATTATGTTGAGGTGTCCTTGGAGCCAAGAAAGAATGAAAAATATCATGTTTTAAGAAAAAATTTTCAAATGAATTATTTTCAAACTCATCTTATGATCACTCTTTAAAAAGGTGATGCAAAAACCCTTTTTCATTTTGAACCCTTATGTAGAGTTTTTCAAATATATCAAAGGTTCTATTTTTATGAGTAAGAAAGGATATCCAAGTGTATCTAGAATGATCATCCACAATCACAAATGCATAAGCTTTGACATCTAGGCTTGTGGGTGTGATTAAACCAAAAAGAACAAGGTGCAATAATTTTAAGACTTTTCAAGTTGTAACTACATTCTTTAGCTTAAAGTTGGTTTTGGTTTATTTTCCTAATAATGGACAAGATTTGCAAGAATAATCTCTCTCAACTTTAGTTTTAGTAAACCTCTAACTAAGTTTTTCTTTGAAATTTTAACTATCAAGTGCATACTTAACATGTCCAAGCTTCCTATGAAATGACCATCTATTATCATCTAAAATCATGAGACATTTTTCATTATCTAGATCTAGCATGTAACCATTGTCATGTCTAGAAGCAATAAACAGAGCATGATCAAATAAGTCAACTATTTCACAATAAGTGGTAAAGAAAGTTACCTTAAACCTCTTGTCACATAATTGACTTATACTAAGGAAATTAAATTTCAAACCTATAACTGAAGCAACATTTTCAACTGGTTGATTTACAATTGAGCCATTTTCAGTAATTTGGACTTCTTCCTTTATCACTAAATCTGATAAATCTTTCACTTCTCATGATAATCTTGGTGAAGTTATCTTTATCTCCTATCATATGCCTTGATCAGCCACATTCTAGACACCACTTGTTTGAATTCTATTTATTCTTCAGATAAACCTGAAAACAATCAACCAAATTTTGGTACCCAAGCCTTTTTGGGTCCTTGAATGTTAGCACAGTTAGACATAGATCCTTTATGTACCCAAATTCTCTTTACCTTGGAGGATCCTTTCCTAATAGGACATGAATGAATCATATGACCAACTGTATTGCAGCAAAAACAAGTGATAGTAGGAAGATATGAAGAGGTAGCTTTTACAAAGAAATTTTTGTACTTCTTATAGTTTGAAAAGCTGTTGAATCTAATTCTTAATTTTTCACCTGAACATCTTTGTGAATCTAAGAGCATATCTAAATTCTATTTTCACTTTGTGAACTTTGTTAAATCTGCAGTTAAGATTTTCACTTGATTTTCAAAAGCTTGATTCTTTTCAGGAAGTTCTTCATATTTCTTTCTTGATGTCTCTAAATCATTTTTCAATTCATTGAAAAAATTTATTTGAACTTTGTAAAATTCATTTTGCTTGAGCACATTTTTCAAAGAAATAATTTCTGTTCTTAATGAATCATTTTCCGATTTCAAAACTGCACATTTTTTCTTGTAAGTTTTGTATTCATCATAGACTTTAGCAAATGCTAGCTTTAAATCTTCTATAGTGAGAGGATCAGATTCAATTACCTCATGTTCATTTATGAGTAATGATTTAGGAAGTTCTTCTACAATAACCATTACACAAACTTCAGTCTCCTCTTTCATCTTCTGTTGAACTTGAATTTGAGGCACTATAATAAACAATCATGACTCTTTTTCCTCTATTTTATTTCTTTTTTTCTTCTTCAATTTTGGACAATTATGCATGATTTGTCCAGGTCCATTGCATTCATAGCAGACTTCTTTTGTGTGCTCTTTTGTATAGGAGAATTTGTCTCATCTTTAGGAGCATATTTCTTGAAAAATTTTATGTACTTCTTTCCACCTTTTCTGGATATTTTTCTAACTTTTCTAGCCAATATAGTCATTTCTTCATCATTACTAGAGATGCTTGAAAAACTAGAACATGATGCCTTCATCACTAGTGACTTGTTCTGCTCTTCATAAGATACTTCAAGTTTATCCCAGATTTTTTTGTTGATTCACAACCTGAAACTTGATTATATATATTTAGATCAAGAGCACAAAGTAGAATGTTGATAGCTTTAGCATTTACAGAAAATCTTTTCCAATCATTGTCATCAAATTCATCTTCTATTTTAAATACAAGGGCTTTTTGAGGCTCAACTTTCATGGGAATGTAAGGACCATCTTTAATTATTTTTCATGCATTAAAATCAATAGATTGAATGAAATTTCTTATCCTATTTTTCCAAAATGTGAAACTTGTGCCATTAAACAAAGGAGGTCTAGTTATTGAGTGCCTTTCAACTAAAGGTGTGGGGACTCCAGCAATGTTAGAACTACTAGCCATTCTAGGATCTCTCCAAGGTGTTTGAACACTAAGCAAGAGATCTAGGCTCTAATACCAATTTGTTGTACCAAGTATAAATGACTAAGAGGGGGTGAATTGGTCACTTTTTCAATTCAATCAAATTTCCAAGTTCTTGCTCTAAACTCTTATGAAAAATTTGGCTGAATACTTCTAGAGTGCTATCTAATCAGATCAATGTATGAGAATTTGATTATCTTAAGATTGCAGAATATAAAATTAGCTAGCTAATTTTTAGCCTATGAAAATGTTATTGTTCGCGTTACTGTTCACACTGAAATTAGCAAGGTGTTTAGGTTAATATTACTTTTTAACCCACAAGTATACGGATCGCAATGTAGTAATAAAAATATCGTTCCCACGAGGAATGGGTTATGTTCACCTATTACTTATTTTTATGTCGTGTTTGCAATAAAACGGTGAATTGAGAATTTATTTCCTAAATCTAATAAGAAATCTAGATATTAACAATTTATTATGAGTTATGTTCAGAAATACAACAAATCAAGTAATAATGGATCATTTTTTTGTAAAAATTTTCCCTTAATCAAAACTCGGTTTTTATAAACTTAATGTTCTTAAATGCAATCATAGAGTTTCAACCCACCTCTCAGCCTGTATTAAAATCATATTATACATCTACGTCTAGATGTACTCAATTCCTTAATTTAACAAAAGATTAACCTACAACTTGCCTTTTGATTATTTCAACAAGTTAGAATCAATTTCTGTCAAAATAAGTTAATGATATATCATGCACTTTGTTTTAATCATTATCATGCTTAAAAACAAATGTTATATTATTGATATGGAATGTTTGATTTCCTTCTGAGAATAAACAAACCATTAAGAATAAAATAGAAGATCAATAATAGAACTTTAAGAAGCATTTTATTCATAAAATCCACATTTGCAATGCTAGTTTTGACAAGAGTAATAAAATACAATAAACAAGAGATCTTAATGAACAAGAAGGAATTAACAAAGTTAAAATCACTTCTCGCCTCTATGAGGACGTCACACATTGAGGAATCTCTTGATTTGTTGCTAGACTTGATCACTAGAAGGACTCTCGCCTCTTCTGAAAATATGACTTGAGTTCTGCTTCTGGTTTCTTGATGTTTTTTATTTGTAGATAGATTTCTAGATGATCCTTTGGTTGCTCCCTTTGATGTATATTTATGGATGATTGGTGGTTGGAAGTTATAGAGCAGTTGGTTGATCAATTGGGGCAGTTCTTGGCTGGTTTTAGCAACTGTCATTGAATGGAAACATTGAAACAACATGACTCCTCGACTAGCCCTTCATTTCTGCAATTGCTGATACCGTGTCGCGACAATGCCAATGGATGTCGCGATCGTGAATTCATCTAAGAAGTTACTGTCTGTTTTTTGGCAAAGTAGCGATCGCGAAGTACTGAGTCACGCTCGTGACTTTCTTTCCAAAAGCACTGCCTCGGGTAGTTTCAACTCGCAACCGAGGGATCTTAGGTCGCATTCGCGACCTCTCCCAAATTTGCTCATTTCGCCCAAAAATGCACCCTTTTCAATCCATTTAGACTTCATTTTCACATCCAAGCTTGGCTTCATCACCTGCAAGCATTCTAACTCAAAACTACACAAAAACAAGTAAAACATAACACAAATACAATAATTCACACAAAATAACACAATGAAATATGATACTTTGGCAATGCCATCAAATTCCCCCACACTTAAGCTTTTGCTTGTCCCTAAGCAAAACAATGCCA